>CAHIKZ030000142.1:565000-737500 GCA_903632075.3 Acanthosepion pharaonis | reverse complement strand
AGAAAGAAAGAAAGATAGAAAAAGAAAGAAAGAAAGAAAGAAAAAGAAAGAAAAAAAAGAAAACGAAGAAAGAAAGAAAGATAGAAAAAGAAAGAAAGAAAGAAAGATAGAAAAAGAAAGAAAGAAAGAAAAGAAAACGAAGAAAGAAAGAAAGAAAAGAAAGAAAGAAAGAAAGAAAAGAAAACGAAGAAAGAAAGAAAGATAGAAAAAGAAAGAAAGAAAGAAAGAAAGAAAAAGAAAGAAAGAAGGAAAAGAGAACGAAGAAAGAAAGAAAGAAAAGAAAGAAAGAAAGAAAGAAAAGAAAACGAAGAAAGAAAGAAAGATAGAAAAAGAAAGAAAGAAAGAAAGAAAAAGAAAGAAAGAAGGAAAAGAGAACGAAGAAAGAAAGAAAGATAGAAAAAGAAAGAAAGAAAGAAAGAAAAGAAAACGAAGAAAGAAAGAAAGATAGAAAAAGAAAGAAAGAAAGAAAGAAAAAGAAAGAAAGAAGGAAAAGGATAACGGGCAAGAGGTGATGAAATAGAAGAGAAAGAAAAGGCAATATTAACACGACATTCTTTACAATTTAGCCAGTGTTTTCTTTATTCAATGATGCTACGCTGAAGAAAACTTGATTAGATGCCTATTTTATTTAGCAAATGCTTGAAACCATTTCTTCTTTTCATTTCTGCTTACAAAAAGCTTTTTAAGTGCAGAGACGTTAAACGAGACTCACATGCACACTTTTCCCCCCGCTTTGCGTTAAATATGGCAGGTACATTTCTGGTACGTTTATTGAAATATCCTTCAGCGCAGATATTTTATTGAAGCGTCTTCAGAACCGTTTACAATCGGAAAGCCGTTAAAAAACAAAACAGAAACAAAAAAACAAAAACAAATATGATTTCTCGTCAACTAAAGCATAGAGAGGAGCAAATGACGCCACCTACCGTTGGCTGCCATAACCGGAAAAGGAAGGAAGCTATCGGAAGGCATTGGGAATCGAATGAAGGATTTTGTGCAAAGTCATGACCTGACGATAATTAGATAAGAAAAGGCTCTGTCTAAAACGAATTATTTTAAGGACTACATATTTACTGAAAATAAATTATTTTGATTTTACTTATCCCTATCTTTCAAACGTATATCAGAAATGTAAGGCCTTTTCATCGGGTAGACTGCATAACGACACAGGAAATAAAAGCACCCATTCCAAATTATATATATATATATATATATATATATATATATATATATATATATATATATATATATATATATATATATATATATATATATATATATATATATATATATATAAAAAACTTAAACAATGTTCCATGGTCATAATTTATTCCATTGGAATCGTAAATACGATCCAATTCATCAGACCTACAAATTCAAAGAGAAAACAGAAAAAAAAAAGAAAACAGAAAAAAAAAACAACTCCGGAAATAAAAACAGAATTTAAACGCAATTTTACTTTCCTTCGTCCCATCTCTCTCCCCCACCTCGTCTTTCCCTCCCTCTTATTCTAACATTAGATTGTCTATGGTGTGTGTATGTCACCACGAAATGTATCTTTATGCATTAGACATCCGTCAACATTCATTTTTTTCTCTTAATTAAACCCCTTCCATCCACCTCTCCTAAAATTCTCTCTGTTAAGGTTTAATCTCCCTCCTCCTCATACTTACACTCTCTCTAAATTCTGTTTTTATTTCCGGAGTTGGTTTTTTTCTTTTTTTTTTCTGTTTTTTGAATTTGTAGGTCTGATGAATTGATCATTTATGATTCCAATGGAATAAATTATGACCATGGAATATTAGTGTTTAAGCCTTTTTATTATATCCTTACTCTGTCCTGGACATTGAGTTCTACCTGGATTCTATCCTCTTGGAATTTTTTTATAAAAATATACATGTATGGGTATTTATATATTTTGCATATGTATGTATATTTTCCACTAATATTATCTCTCTCTATATATACATATATATATATATATATATTCATTCTTTCAAGGATTAGGATTTACTTGAAAGATTATAGCAGGGTATAATTTAAGTAGATACTCCGTTTTATAGTTAAGCAGTATTTATTTCGTTTACCGGCCTTCACACTCGAGAAATACGGGTATCCAAGAAAAATAACGTTTTAAGTAATAAAATATATCGGATTAAATAATTAAATTCATATATATATATATATATATATATATATATATATATATTAATATGTGCTATATGCTATAAATATTTATTTAAGTGCTCAATATCAGCGATAGAGCGTGTGTAAATATAAAAGCGAAAATAGAAGTGAACACTTAGAGGCGACATGAAACAGACTGTCGCCTCTAAGGGAACTTTCTAAGTTCACTGATATATATATATATATATATATATATATATATATATATATATATATATATGATAAAATATACTTTTGATGTATACGATATTTATGGGATATAGCGTGTGAATATAAAAAGGCCAACGCATAGATAGATAGATAGATAGATAGATAGATAGATAGATAGATAGATAGATATAAAAATCTAAGATATGAGAGACTTGTATGAGAGAAATAGATACGGAGATATGAAAGGCTAACATCGATAGAGTGATAGATAATGAAGAGATTTAGATAATGAGGAATATCTATCTATCTATCTATCTATCTATCTATCTATGAAAAAATATACTTTTAATGGATGCTATATTTATGGGTATTTATGAGATAAAGCGTGTGTGAATATAAAAGTGGGTAGGGGCCATCACCTAGATAGATTAAGAGTCAGGCAGATTGATATATAAATAATGAAGTAACTTAGATAGATAGATAGATAGATAGATAGATAGATAGATAATGAAGAAACTTAGATGATGAAGAAAATCAGATGAAAAGATAGATTGATAGATATGAACAGACTAACATAGATAAATAGATAAAGAGATTTAGATAGATAGATAGATTATGGAGAGACTTAGACAGCCAGATAGATAGATAGATAGATAGATAGATAGATAGATAGATAGATAGATGATGAACAGACTGAGATAGATAGATAGATAGATAGATAGATAGATAGATAGATAGATAGATAGATGAACAGACTGAGATAGATAGATAGATAGATAGATAGATAGATAATGAACAGACTGGGATAGATAGATAGATAGATAGATAGATATATAGATAGATAGATAGATAGATAGATAGATAGATAGATAGATAAACTGAGACAAATAGATGGAAATCGATAGACAAATAGATTCGTCAAAGCCTTTTTGGATTAGTCGAATGTGAAATGCAGCTTTTAGACAGTTGAAAAAGAAATTGAATTTTGATGCCGTGAAGGTTTATAGCAAAATGTGCAAAGAAAATAACATCCATCAGTGAATCATGGTGGATGGATGCATCATTTTATGGATTTTGTTGAGGGGAAATTCCTTAAAATGTCCCTCTATTCTTCGTGACATTATCTGATTCGAGGAAACTGAATTTGTACCTGCTCATTTTTATACACACTTCAGTATAAAATGAATATTTCTAAAACACACTGACTCTCTTTCTCTCTCTCTCTCTCTCTCTCTCTCTCTCTCACACACACACACTTATATATATATATATATATATATATATATATATATATATGAACTGTGAATGCTCTTTCTGTGCGAGCATCCTAAGCATGTTAATAATGAGTATGCCAAAGCGAATTTTCGAAGTAATTCGCCAAAATGGAGGATATGCTGAGAATTAAATTGACGTTGTGACTTATTTGTTCTGTATTTGCTATTTTTATTTACATGGTCTTATCTTTTATAACCAACCAAAAAAATCCTTTTTTCAATGTTTGTTTAAATCAATCAATTAAAAGCTTAACATTTTCACTTGTTTGTTGATAAACTACATTTTTTAATTAAATGTAAATGTTTCCCAAATATATTTTGATTAAAGTAACAGTATTTTATATTTTTTTTAACCCTTTTGTATCTGGTCTTAAGGGGTGTACATTGTGTATATTTTGGCAGCATGTCTTCATTAAGACATGTCACATTAAATAATTTCGAAAAGTTTTGTCTACTTATTTTTAATATGGTCCTCTCATATTCGCAGACAAGCTTCTTAGTATCCTTATTAAAGGAAGAAAGTAAGTTACCATATTGATGCATATTCATTTATTCCGAGTACTTTCGACATTAGCAAAATGTCATCTTCAGGCTCTTGTTTTGTTAGGGCCTTGTTTTATATAAGAGAAGTTTGTTGTGTTTTTCTGAAAATTATTTTTTTGTCTATGAAATGAAAAAGGCTAAACCTATATATTGAAAAAATGTGATGCCCAGAGCGTAGTGTAAATAATGATTTGCACGTTTTGTGCATCACATGAGATGCACAGGGTTTTATTATGTGAAACACCATGTACCAGTACATTCTATTTGCCATCTCTGCTGCTTCACGTTTCCTCTTCATCTGTGAGGAAATTCTCCAGCATTCTCTGCCATATAAAAAAATTGATATTACATAACAGTTCCACAGCCTTGTATTTGTTTCTGTTACTTCAAGTTTCCTCTTTATCTGTGAGGAATTTCTCCAGCATTAACTATCATACAGGAGGAATGGTATTACATATCATCTCAACACTCTTTTCTTTGTTTTTAATGAAATTTTCATGCTTCCTCATACATTGTTTAGCTTCTAGAAGTCATCTTTTGGTATACCAATGTACCTTTGGATTTCAGTAGCATATTTTCTACCCTTTCTAGATATTTAAATCTCTGATTGTTTGATTTGGACATTTCCAATTTGTAGCTTGCTTCTTAGGATTTTCTCTTGTTGACAACCATTTTTAATCATTTATTTTAACTCTTTGCCTATCCTGCACATATGTGATTTCCACATGATTTTAAAAGAATGGTAAAACTAAAGACACTTAACAAAAGAATCTACAATTGAGCAGGATGTCTAAAGAAAGGCCTAATCTAATATTTTGTGCATCATATATGACCACAAGTTGCTTGTCTGATCATTTATGGTCTCAAATCAAAGACATCTATTTTTCCACTTTATTGAAATGATTATAACCTTTGCATCATAAAAACGTAGTGTAAATAACTTATGATTTGTACATTCTGTGCATTACATGTGATGTGTAGGTTTTTTATCATGTGAAACCCTATATACCAGCACATTCTATTTGACAAATAAGCTGTGCTGCCTTGCATTAGTTATAAATCTGAAAATAAGCATGAATGTTTGGATAGTACATACGAAAATGCCCTGGACAGGCAAATGGTTAAATCATATTAAATGATATTTCCCATTTTAAATAAACATAAACTTTGATATAATATTTTTAGCATTAATATTAAAGAGGAATTAAATCCTATATATATTTTTCAACCAATAAAATCCGATCAGAAGGTTTGTTGGATAGACAATATTTACTAGGGTAAATACTGCCAAAGTACTTATGGATGTAGTTGTAGACCTACCATGTGTTATTTTTGGATCATTTAGAAAATAACAATAATAACTCCTTTCACCACTCCTTCAAATTCGAGAAAATGATTTTCACAAGCCAATGTGGAATTATTTTCTAACTAATGAAAACCATGTATTCAAATATTCACACCCCTATTTGAAATTAGATTTTGGATCTCCCTTATGGATATAAAAATAGAAGCATACTCCTTATCGTGAGTCAAAAACAATTTCAGAGCCCAGTTTGATCTACGCATGCGTACCCACACACGTAAAAAATGGAAGAGATGACAGCCTTTGTCTATGAACTCATAAACACATTAGGCTGACCACCATAAAGTAAGTCATCACTACAAAGAATTACTTTATAAAACAAATTCACTGCAAGGAAAATCGAACAATTTATTGCATTGTATATTTCTAAAAAGAATATTAAAAGAGTGGTAAAACTAAGGACGCTTAGGAAAAGAGTCTACAATTGAGCAGGATACCCGAGGAAAGGCCTAATCTAATATTTTCTGCATCATATATGACCAAAAGATGCTTGACTGATAATTTAACGTCTCAAATGGAAGACATTTATTTTTCCGCTTTATTGAAATGATTATAAACTTTGTATCACATGTGATGCCCAGAGCATAGTGTAAATAATGATTTGTACGACCTTTGTATCACATGTGAGGCTGGGGTTTTTATTATGTGAATCACTATATATCAGCACATTCTATTTGCCAAATAAGCTGAGTTGTCTTGCAATAGTTATAAATCTGAAAACAAACATGGCGTTTGGATAGTACACATGAAAATGCCCTAGACAGGTAAAGGGTTAAGTAATTAATAAGTAATTAAAAAACAAACTGAATGGACGCATAACGAGAAATCAATATATTTTTTGAATTTGTAGTTCAGATGAATTGGATCGTAATTACGATTCCAATGTAATAAAATATAACCATGAAATATTAGTGTTTGTGCCTTTTATATTATATTCTTGCTCTGTCTTGTACATAGAGCTATACCTGGATTTTATCCACTTGGAAATATATATATATATATATATATATAATAGTGGTCAATATATATATATATATATATAATCGACTCTCCCGTCGAGTTCGACGTATGAGGGTCAAGCAGATCAGTTCCCAGGAAGCCGACAGCCCGACAACAGCACATGAGATTTGATTATAATGGTGAAGGTTCCGTGCAGGACCATCCACACTTTTTGAAGGGCCAAATTCAGAGACCTGGTGCACTAAGTGCCACAAGGTCCCCAAACGACCCTCCGCAGGTTTTGAATTCAGAGTTGTCCTTCTTCTAGACCAGTTGCCATCCAAGGCTATAGAACCCAGTCTATCTTGCTATTTACCCATAGCTGGAGGGAGAAGAAGAGGATTCACACCTTTCCCAAGTGTATTAGCACGTAAGTGAATGTAATGGATTCGACTGGAATTCGAACTCAGCTCTGCGATTCCTCAATCCAAGTCGCTATCCATTACTCCACCGTGCCTATGTATATAATTTAAAAATTAGGAGATCAGCCGTTCATGCTACTTTGGTTTCAACCTTTCGGTATGTTCAGGTGATCTGGGCTAAATAATTTCCCAAGGCTTTATTATTTAAAAATCAATAAATAAACGGACAACGCGAAGCGTAATAGAACGGTAGAAAATCAAGGGTATTCAAAGTGTATCGAAATGAGGGGCAGTTATATGAATTGTACATTTTTTCATCCTGGCTCAGACAGAATCCAAAATGGATCAGAAATAATAACAAGATGCATACACACAAAAAAATTCCTTTGCATCACATGTGATGACCAGAGCGTAGTGTAAATAATGATTTGTACGATTTTTGTATCACATGTGACGCACAGGTTTTTATTATGTGAAACACTATATACCAGCACATTCTATTTGCCAAATAAGCTGAGTTGCCTTGAAAATAGTTATAAATCTGAAAACAAGCACGAACGTTTGGATAGTAGACACGAAAATACCCTGGAAATGGTTTAAAACATTGTCTTTTAGAAATATACCTTTCGCAGAACCCAATCACTTTTATATATATATATATAGAGAGAGATATATATATATATATTCTTTGGCCTGCTCTTTGCAGATAATTGCGTACTTGTAACCCACACTAGTGAGGAGATGCAATGGATCGTTAGCAAATGTCTCTGAAGCTTTCGGTTTGATTATCAGTATAAAAAAAAACGGAAACTCTTCATTAACCTATCCGTAATCATATCCCAGCTGTTGCTCCAACTGTTCATGTCGGGGGAAGAGTCTTGGAAACCGTTTCCTCTTTCACCCATCTTGGCTCCATCCGATGCTAAAATGGAAAAAAAGAAATTAAGGATTGGAAAGGCTACTTCTGCTTTTCGTTAATCTTTACCACAGGCTTTGAAAATTCTCATTGTTTCGTTAAAGGTGAAAACTGAAGTGTACACATCAATAGTAACGAGATCCCTACTCTATGACGCAGACACTTGGACTGACGACACATGAATCAATTTGACGCCATCCGCATGCATTGCCCGCGTACCATCTACAACAGAAACCAAGTGGTCGCATTGGATCGCATTGAAGTTCTGACAATGCAAACGGCCATTCTAATTAAAATCCAATTCAGGTGGGCAGGATATCTTTCTTGTATGAGCGACAGCAGACTTCTAAAATTAATCTTTCACTGGCCAGTAGTCAAACATCGCCTGAAGAGACACATTTATGGTGTTGAAACATAATTGTATTTGTATAGCGATTTTTAATATGTTTTAACACCCTGAAATAAATAATATTTACCTCTACTATGTATTGAACCCTCTTTTAAATTAAATGTTACGTACAGTGGAATCATACTCCATATGTTCTCATTTTACCTGGATATATCAACAATCATAAACAAACCATACGTCAAAACAATCCTTATTCCCCCAGAGCTGAACACTTTAATCAATCAGGCCACTCATTAGAAAATTGTAAATGTTTATTGATAGATTCTGATTTCAGTTCCACATATACACGCAGAAGAAAAGAAAAATACTGGATTTTAAAAATTAAATACATATAAACTAGGGTTAAATAAAGACTTGGGTATTTTAAATCTTTATAAATATTTCAATAGTTAAACATTTTTTTTAGATATAGTTAAAAAAAAAATTTATTTCTTATTTTATTTTTTTAACAACATCTAAGATATTATTACAGTTAGATTTACGTTAGGAATATTCGATCCATATCACGTGACGTCCGCATCTCGCGACGGACGCTACTTGTAAACAAACAGTTATTTCTGAAGAAAGATTGAGGCCAATCTGAAATATCAAATATATATACAAATAAATAAATACTTTTATAAAAGAACATTATTATTTTTTTAACTTGCAACTTTTTCTATATATACATATTAAGAAAGTATACGTGGTTCTCATTATGCTATATATATATATATATATATATATATATATATATATATATATATATATATACATAGAGAGAGAGAGAGATTGATATGAAGAAATATAGTTTTAAGGTGTGCTATATTTATGGGATAAAATGCTCAATATCAGATATAGAGTGTATGTAAATATAAATATAAAAGTGAGCATTGAAGTCAACACTCAGAGGCGGCAGGCTGTTTCATTCTAGACGCAATCGTCGACTTGAGATATAGATAGATAGAATCGAATACTGACATAGATATAAAGAGAATGAGATAAATATAAATAATGATATATATATATATATATATATATATATATATATATATATATATATATATATTATAAAGAAGAGAAGAGAGGTGCCATAAACGTTTTTGGTTGTAATGTGGATATATTTAGAAAAAAATATTATGCTTTGTTTTACATAATTTTTACGACACGTGTTTCTGGTCTCGCGACCGTCTTCAGGTAAAAGTGGAGATTTCCACATATTATTAAAAATAATTAATTTTTCCTCATGTTCAATGTTAAATATTCTCGATATGAGACATTTTCTGTTTGTGTGTTGGTAATCCGAATTTCTTTCTTGAATTGGCAATGAAGAGTTCTGCGCGAAGGGTCATAAAACAATTAAGGTTGGTCCAGCGAAATGATAAATTAGTTATCGGCATTTTATCTTTTAATGTTTTAGTGACCCCTATGTGTTCTTGGATCTGTTTCCATTTTGGTGCGTTTCTGTCAGCATGCGTGTATATATGCGTGCGTATATTTCCCCTCCATACATATACTGTCTTACTACGAGGAATTCGTAAACTTATTTGTACCTAATTTCCTAACATTGCCTTTAAATTTTCCTTTGAAGAAACGTCTTATTCATTTCGCACACACACACACACGCGCGCGTGCGCGCGCACACACACACAAGCACACACACACACATATATATATATATATATATATATATATATAGTGTCAGGTAATGAAAAGTTTGGTAATCTGTATGGATAATCCCAAGGAGGGTGTAATCCAGAGAGCTTAATGTCAAACCAGAGCAACTCTTAATTTAATATAATTAGAAACAGACAACCTTAAGGGTCCATTGATTATATTTCATTTCCCTAGGAAGGTGATTTATTCCTGATTCCTTAGATCACATTTCCAAGGGTAAAAATGCTTTCAACATTACGTACTATTTTTATACACATTTAAGGCGTAGTTTTAAGTTGATGTAAGGTGATAGAGAGACGAGGAGGAGTATGAAAGCTATGGTGGAAATTAGAGAGGAAAAGGGAGATAGTAATAATTTTAAATCTATTTTATTAAGATATTAAAAGAGTAATATATATATATATATATATATATATATATATATATTTATTAAAAACATAAATAAATACACACATAAAAATCACTATAAATATAGCCATTTTGTTTCAATACTTCCGGTGTCTTATCAAGTGATGGTGTTCTACATTCAACATCATCACTTGATAAGACAACAGAAGTATTGAAACAAAATGGCTATTTTTGTAGTGATTTTATAAAATATTTATGTTATAATTTTCGAATAAATAATTATATTTACTCTACTCTGTATTGAGCCCTCTTTTAAGAATAGTATTTTGGGTTATTTTGAATTTGTTCCGTATTCACCAATCCTATACTTGGGTATATATATATATATATATATATATATATATATATATATATATATATATATATATATATACATTTGGGATATATATATATATATATATTAGGGATATATATATATATATATATATATATATATATAATGTGTATATTTATATATTAGGATATGTATATACATATATATATTAGATATATATATATATATATATATATATATATATATATATATATATATATGTACATGTACATGGATATATATATATATAGAGAGAGAGAGAGAGACTGATAGGTAGAAACGAATCGTATCTTAGATACGACAGTGAGGATCGAACTCACTACCCAGTCGTAATTTTTCTACCGAGATAAGCTTGTTAACCATTATACCATGTCGAAGTGCTGATGGTAATGGTTTGAAGTTATTCTAGAGGCGACTGAGTAGAAGTAATTGTGAATCTGAATACAGTTCTTTGTCGATATTTTGTAGTGTTGTCTGTTAGACTTACGACGAAACTTACTTTAGCCTGACATAGATCAATAACATTCACTCAATTGTGACCCATTACTTTTGTAATGTTCCAGAATAAGATAGAATTACTAAATATGATAGTTTCTTTTTTTTTTCCGCATCATTTTCGCTTCATATTTTTTACTTTTATTCATGCAACCCGTCCGTGTTCATCCGCTTCAGCCATCTTCCCTTTCAGTCTGGATATAATTTACGCTGAAATTTCGGATTTTTCTGAAACTTCCTTTGCAATTTTCGTCACCCCACACCGACTCGTATTCAAACTATTCTCGATCGACCCGACATCGCAAGCATTGATACAGTAACAATTTTCTTTACGTTTATCAACGATGGAGAAGAGGTGTATATCAAACTGATTGGAAGTTGTTTTTTTTTACTATGGTTTTCCTAAGATTAATAAATCTCAATCTCTTTTTCAGTTTCTCAGCGGGGTGGGGGATCTTTGTTTTTCGCCGTTATTACAAAAAAAATAAATAAAAAAAAAAAAAAAATGAATGGATATTTAATTTTGAAATAAGTTTTTATATGGTGCTGAGGATTTTAATATGCTGGGGTGGGGATAAGAACGGTTCAATTTTAGCTGTTATTGTCACCTCATTTACTGTCAAAATCATTTTTCCACTGTGTGTCGAATACTTATGTAAAATTTATTATTGCGAAATGTTAAAATAAAATAATAGACTTTAATACTTCTCTCTCATTATTATCAATGTTTTACTAACATCGAATAGACAGGTAGATAAATATATATATAGAGAGAGACATACATATATAAAGCTTAACACACACACATATATATATATATAGAGAGAGAGAGAGAGAGAGAGACATAGATAGAAACGAACACTGACAGAGATAAGAGGAAAATGAGAGGTAGATAAAAACAATGATATATATATATATATATATATATATATATATAGATACATAAACATACACACACACACATATAGAGAGAGAGAGAGAAAGAGAGAGAGGTAAACAGACAATTAGAAATGAACACTGACATAGACAGATATGAAAAGAATGAGATAGATGGATAGATATAAAGAATGCTATATATATATATATATATATATATATATATATATATATATATATAGACAGAGAGAGAGAGAGAAAGAAGAGACAGAGACAGACAGACAGAGATAGATATGAAAAGAATGAGATAGATAGATATAAACAATATATATATAAATTTATATATATAGACATAGATAGATAGATAGAGAGAAACATATATATAGATAGAAACGAACACTGATAGATAGATAGATAGATAGATAGTTAGATATAAACAATATATATATATATATATATATATATATATATATATATATATATATATATATATATATATATCGAAAGATAGATGATCGCTTAAGCGTGTATCACGCATGCCACATAACTGACTGAGTAAAATACATACAAATATCACGCACATCACCCATACCTACACAGATACTGAAACACATGTATATATCAAAGTACGCAAATGCACATACACAAATATGCATAGATTTACACACACAGTCAGTTCTGGCAGTAAAGTGCCATCTCTCGATACATGACTGACGAAGTAGGTTGCCATATCTTTCTGCGGTAGACTGGTTGCCAACCAAGCCAAAAGAACCCAGTCTGTCCTGTTATTTTACCCATAGCTGGGGAGAGAAGAATACACGAATACACACAAAAAAGTGCTCTCGTACACTTGTACATTCACATAGAGGCACGAACATATACATATTGAAAAAAAACACACGAATATACGTTAAACACGTACAGTCACTCTCGCAAGTACTGATAAACACACACACACAAAACAGTCACACACATTTTCAAGCCATACGTGTCCGCATAGAGAAACGCGCGAACACTCACACTCATGCTGATACAGACACTGGCAAACATATACGCACGTACACACATTCAAAGTACATGAATACGCATATAAAAACACGTTCAGACGCTTACACTAGCAATGATGCACACATACACACGGACACACACATATATTCAAACCATACGAATACACATAAATATCACGCACACACACACACACACACACTCACGCAAGCAATGATACAGACACACATATTTAGACCGCACGAATACACATATAAACATGCGGACACTCACTCATACACTGGCACACAGGCACACATATAGACACACGCAGACATATATTCAAAGCACGCAAATATGCATAAAACACGCACAGATACTCATACAGGCAATGATAGGCACACACACATATTCAAAACCCATGAATACACATAAAAACCGGTGGACACGCACACCGACACACGCACACACACACGCGCGTGCGCGCAAATAGACATATACAAACCACACAAATACACGTAAAAACACGCACAGACACTCATACATGCAATGATATATATACACACCGAAAGGCACACATATCAAAACCACACGAATATGCATAAAAAACACGCGGACACTTACACACACACGTACACTGATACACACACGTACACGCACGCATATATATTTAAACCACACGAATACACATAAAAAAACGTACAAGCACTCACACAAGTAATGATACACACACACACACACACACACACACACACACACACACACTGACACTGACACTGACACAGATTCACATATAAACGCACATGTTCAAAGCACACGAAAAAAAAACATGTCCAGACCCCCTTGCATACATGTACATACAAAGAAGACGCACATGCACACAAACACGCATTCCCACCAGTGTGGCATATTCTCTTCTTTCCTTGTTATAATTTTTTCCTTGCCAGCCTTCGCGGGTCGGGAAACTTGAAACGCAGACACAATTGCATCTCACGCTTCGTTCTATAGACACACACTACAGACACGCACTACAGACAAACACACACACGCGACACACTCACAAGCACTAACGCTGGTGTAGACATTTTGAAAAAGCAAAATTATTTTCTGAGCCAGCACAAAACACGCACCGTCGTACGTACCCCCACACCAATACCCCGGAATTCGTCATAAATTAATGTTCAAACGATATTTTTCGACGTTTTTACATTTAAGACATTTCTCTTCTGTTCGGTGCGTTTCAGAAAAAAAAAGAAAGAAAGAAAGCTCAACGCCAAGTTCCCCTACCATTCTCGTCACAACGCACCCCAGAATTCCTGGTGGAATTGGTGTTCAATGTTTTTTTTTTCCTTACAAAGAAAGAAAGAAAAAAGAAAAAAAGAAAAGAAAATGGAGGGATGTAGCAAAAAAGCTTCAAAGAATTTTTGGAACAATAAGACAAAGAACAATCGACAGTTTAGAAGCGGTATCTTCTCTCTTCAAGGAATAATAATATAAAAAAAAGCAGGAAGAAAAGTAAAATAAGGGAGCGGGTGCATCCTCGACACAGAGAAAAGTTTTTTTTTTTGTTTTGTTTTTTTTGTACGCGAATGCAGAAAGTTCTGGATGAAAAATAAAAAACGACAAAAATAAATAAACAAAAAAATCCCGAAAACAAAAAAAAAAAAAAAAAAAAAAAAAAAAAAACCACAAAAAATCACCCAAAAAAACAATGACCATCGCGAAATGAAAGAAAATGACGATAATATAAAAAATGATATCATCAAAGTCAAAAATCCCCAAAGAAAGAAAAATGAGAATAAAGAAGGAAAATGAAAGAAAGAAAAAGAAAGAAAGAAAGAATAATATAAGAGAGAGAAAAGAAAGTATAAAAAAGATAGAAGGAAAAATATAACAACAAAAAAAAAAAAACAACAAAAAACAAAACAAAAACAAAGGGAGAATGAAAGAAAAGAAGAAAAAGAATAAATGAAGGAAGGAACAAAAGGAAAGTAGGAAGGAAAGAAAAAGAAAGAAAAATGGAAAGTAAAAAGATGCAAAGAACGAAAAAGTAGAATGAAAAAGAAAGAAAGAAAATATAACAGAGAAAAAAGAAAGGAAGAAAGAAAATGAGAAAAGAAAAAAATATAGAAAGGACCGAGAAAAAAGAGAATAAAAGGAAAATATAAGAAAAAAGAAAGAGTGAATGAAAGAAGAAAAGAAAAAGAAATGAAAAGATGAACGAAAACTGGAGGAGAGAAACGATAGGAAGAAAGGAGGAAAGGATAAAAAGGTAAGAAAGAAAATAGAGGACGCAATAAAGAAATAAAAAAAACGAGAATAAAGAAAAAAGAAAGAGAAAAATATCATAAGATCCAAGCATAGAAAAAGAAAGAAGGAATGGAAGAAAGACAGAAAGAAAGAAAGGAAGAAAAAGAAAGCAAGAAAGAGAGAAAGAAAGAAAATAGAAACAAAAGAAAAGAAAGAACGAAGTAAAGAAAAAGAAAGAAGAAAAATAGATGAAAAAAGAAAGAGTGATTGGTAGAAGAGAAGAAAAAAAATGAATGAAAGATGGGACGAAGAATGGCGAAAAGAAGGAAAGAAAAAAAAAGTAAGAAAGGAGGAAGGAACGAATGAAAAAGAAAGACAGAAAGTATAAAGACGAAAAGAAAGAAAGAAATAGGACACTAAAGAAAAAGAAAGAAAGAAAGGAAGAAGAAACGAAAAAGAAAAATAGAAAGTAAAAAGAGGAAAAGAAAGAAAGAAAAGGACACTGAAAGAAAGAAAGAAACGAAGAAGAAACAAAAAAGAAAGATAGAAAGTAAAAAGACGAAAAGGAAGAAAGAAAAAGACACTGAAAAAAGAAAGAAAGAAAGAAACGAAGAAGAAACGAAAAAGAAAGACGAAAAGAAAGAAAAAGCACAATAAAGAAAAGAAAGAAAAACGAAGGAAAGAAAAAAATCTAGTATAGAAAGAAACGATAACAGGAGAGAAGAAGAATAAAGAAGAATAAATGAAAGAAAGAAGAAAATAAAAAGAAAGTAAGAAGGGTGGAAAGAAAAAAGAAAGAAAATAGATGGAAAAAATGAAGCTGAGAAAAAACGAAGGAAAATATATGAAAAAAGAAAGTGAATCGAAGTAGAGAAAGAAAATGACGAAAAGAAGGGACGAAAAATAGAGGAGAGGAAAGAAAAAAAAGAGGAACAAAAAAGAAAGAAAGAAAGAAAGAAAATTAAATCCATTTTTCCGTGAATATTATAGACAAGACACCCGGAGTTGTGGAAGAAACGGTAAATGAAATAAAATTAAAGAACTCAAAAAGCAAAAATGGCTGAAAAGAGATTGTTTGACAGCCGAAGACAATGGCTTCTACTTCAATAAAGAGGAGGGTCGCCAAATCAAAAAGGGTCTGATACCTTAAAGATTTGCCTCTAAATAACAATTTCACTATGAGTTTGGAATCTGCTAGATGAGCTTTATACGTTTCAGTCAGTATCCCACACTCAAAGTGAATCATTTCATTTTCTCTGTTTCATTCATTTACCTTTCTTTCCATGATTTAAAACAACATTGAACTGAATTTGCAGCAAAAAGATTCCAATACCCAACCCCGGCAGCTGACCTGAAGATGTTGCAAACCAGATATTATAGCAAAGGTTTGTCTAAGAAAACAGACCAAAAAATATTTTTAACCCATGTTAAAAAAAAAAGAACACTTTTGAATTGAATTTTACGGCTTATCACTCTTTTCAGGTTATTTAAAGCCAGAAAATATTATTAGAGTGTAAGACGATGATTTACTGATATAAGAGCAAATATTTAACATAGCTGGAGGAAGAAGGGATTTATTCATACTTTTTCCACGAATATAGATAGATAGATAGATAGATAGATAGATAGATAGATAGATAGAAAAAGACTGGCAAAGAAAGAAAGAAAGAAAGAAAGAAAGAAAGAACGAAAAAAAGAAGAGGCTGTGATAGCTAGCTAGCTAGAAATTAGGCTGCAATAGATAGATAGATAGATAGATAGATAGAAAAAGACTGGCAAAGAAAGAAAGAAAGAAGAGGCTGTGATAGCTAGCTAGCTAAAAATTAGGCTGGAATAGATAGATAGATAGATAGATAGATAGATAGAAAGAAAAAAGGATGACATAGATAGACAGGAAAACGCTGGGAAAGAAAGAAAGAAAGAAAGAAAGAAAGAAAGAAAGAAAGAAAGAAGAGGCTGTGATAGCTAGCTAGCTAGAAATTAGGCTGCAATAGATAGATAGATAGATAGATAGATAGATAGATAGAAAGAAAGAAAAAGGCTGACATAGATAGACAGGAAAACGCTGGGAAAGAAAGAAAGAAAAAGAAAAAAAAGAAAGAAAGAATGGAAAAGGCTGGGATAGCTAGATAGAAATTAGGCTGAGATAGATAGATAGATAGATAGATGGATAGATAGATAGACAGGAATGAAAAGCTCAAATAAACAAAAGTAGCTGAATGAAAGAATTGAAATGAATATGAACAGCTGTGACAAAATGCAAAATAGATAAAATTCCTATTAGAATGATCAATAAATTTAATGACTATTTTATGGACTTGCAATCAGCTAAATCAAAGCTATGATGGAAAGCAGGAAGCAATTTGAATTAGATTGACGAACAATCTGGCTACACCTATATTAGCTTGATGCAAAAATTATCAGCGCCATTGTTTTGGAATGTTTCAAAAATAGTTGAATTGCCCTTGTGATTTAAACAGCTCTTTATTGCCTGTGAGTGAACTGCTCGTGGAAAAAAACAACAAAAAAAAAAAAAAAACGATAGTTATATTTTGCTTATATGAATAACCTCGCTAGATATATAAGGCGTCTTTGATGCTGCTTACGTTACATGATTAAACTGGAGAAAGTGCAACACAAGAAAAAAATGGGTGAAATGGTCGAAGATTTGACTGTACTTGGCCTTGTTGAAACTGTTTTTTTTTTCTTTACAATATACAAAGCTTGAAAGCCAGTCGAGGTAGAGGGTTACGGAGAAAGGGACTGTTTATGCGTCCACGTGAGGAAGATAAACGGCTAGCCCTAGGCTTGAACTGTTTAAGATTGTAGTGATCTGGGGATCCTCCTCGTGGGAGTTGGTTCGACAGAACAGCGCTTCGTGGGAAGCAGATGCTCGTGTGGAAATCGACAATGGAATACGAAGGGAATGAGGGTGATTCGCAACAATGGGCGTGGCACGACGGATCTTAGCCGTGAAGTTTAGAACGGGTGGAACTAACGAATGTAGTTCGTCTGAAACATTTTCCATGGAGATAGTGACAGAACTTGCGACATTTTGAAATGTGGGAAAGGGATTAGAGGGTGGAAAATAATCCATCACCCTCAAGGACACGGAGACGCTTTTGAACTCTATCGAGATTGAAAAGTGAAGACTAGTTAGCTCCTGCCCATATATGGCGGCAGTAATCAATGGGGGTGGATCGCTACAATGGGCGTATCGTGACGGGTCTTAGCCGAAACGGTTACAACTGGTGGAACTAAGGATTGTAGTGCGTCTGAACAATTTCCATGGAAATAGCGATAGGACAATGAGAGTCTTGCGACGTTTCATCTGAGAGAAAGGTGTTGTAGCGTGTAAAATAGTCACCCACAAGGACATATAGACGCTTTTGGAAAACTGTGCACCTCCTGCCAATATATTGCACCTATGCTCTATTTCTGTCCTCATCCGGCTCTTGGGAAAGTACATGATAGCATGAGAAGTCACTAGAGTGGTACACAGAATCGAATATTTTTCACTATATTTAGCAACGGACTGTATATACGAGTTCTACTTAAGCCCACGGTTGTGCAGCTTAAGTTTCAATATGCGGTCAAACAACGGGGTCTTCGTGAGGGAACATCTATTCATTGTGATTGGTGATAGTTCTTGGTCCGATCGGCGATGAGAGAATGTAACTAGTTTGGTTTTTGAGACATTAAATGCAACAATCCGGATGTTACAGCGAGCTCAGAAGAGATTAGCTGCCAATCTTTGAGCGTCAAGAATTTCGAAGGTGTCGAGAAATACTGCAAAATTTTGCATCAATCTATGATGATGAAATACACAATTTAGCTGAACGCTAGCATAAACTCATAGAAAGACAAAGGAAATAATGTATAATGATGCTATGAATTTATATTGACAGGTGAGCTGGCTAGTTGTAGCCGTAAGTTCTATGCTAACAGTTTCTTCTCTCGCACTTCTCGTCTGTGGTACTTCCTTCCGTATCTATGCTTTCCAGCCAACTTCATCAGCAAAGATTTAAATACAATGTCAATCGCTATCTACTCTCCTCCGGATTACTCTTTTCTCTTACCGCTCATTATTAATGTTTTTGTACCTAATTCTTCTCCACTCTGTAATTCCTTGTGTCTTAGTGGCTTTACTCCCTTGTATGGAATGATACCGATTAAAAAAAAAAAGAATTAAATTACATTCCAGCCTAATTTGATGACATTCACAATTTAGTTGATAAGTGGTGAAAGTGCCTTGGAAAAAGATTTAATGACTAAATAATAGTATATTTAATAGTAATATTTAGTGACTAAATAATAATATATTTAATAGTAATATTTAGTGACTAAATAATAATGAAATTAATTTATATGTAGGACTGATTTTTAAAAATAAGATGGTAACGTTTACATCACTGTTAAATTTAATCAATCAAATAATAGTTATATAAAAAAATATACACCAGTAAATGATTTTACATCGTCTCTAACTGCTTTTTTAACTTGTTTATTTTTCACATGAACCAGTAAAGAAATTATTTCTATCCAATAACTGCGAGTGAAATAAGCTTCAGTATCTGCCAATGCTAGAGAAAAATCCTCCTCATCAAATGACGCCCGTTTAATTTTCATGGGAATGAGGAAATACAATAGATTTGGATCAATTCTGCTGCATGAAGTCAAGGTCTTCGGCACCTGATTCCGTAATGACATCGCGGAAAACACATCTGACGTTATCTGATAATGTCACAAAGTGCGCCGGTGATGAAGTGTTTCGAGTGATATGATAAGGTCAAGGGATATGTCTCAGGGCAAAATGTAGCAAGGGTGCGTCTCATTAATAAAATAAAAAGGAATGAAATATCGCAGTTGGTCAAAGAAGGGAAGAATACGATGCTGAGAGAAGGAGTCAGAATATTTGAGTGGGTCCGTTAACAGAAAACGAAAATGTACTTCCTCTTTCTTTTTTATGTTCCATGTCCCTTCCTGACATGGGCGATCATGGATCTTCCTTCCTTTGTAGCTCTTAATGTTATACGATGGAAATCCATGTAGAAAAATGGTTTTATACTTATCACAAGACTTTCTGTTTAAGAGTCAGCAGGGTGTCTTTTTTGGAGTAAGCGGCATGATTGAATGGGAAGTAAAGGAGTGGATAAGTTTGTTTTTTGGGGGATTAAGTGGTAACAAAACCGGAAATAGGGTCTATCCGGACGCTGATGTTTATTGTTTAAATATAATGGAGTTGAAATAAAATTGATAAATGAATTTTTTTTAAGTTTAGGCAAGGAATGTTAAATAATAGTTTCAGATTATTTTTTTTAGGAGCAGTGTATTTTGGCTCAGACATTCTCAGACTAACCTTTAAGGTCAAATGGTAGACAAAACAGGGGAAGTCGTTTTTGATTGGTTAAAACTAGCGTGCGAAGGTTAAAAAGGTAGAAAGTGATTTCAGTGAGTTAAGTTTTTACATGTTATACCCAATGGACGTGGTTATTTCGTGTCTAGGGGAACTTGCTCCCCAGTGGGGATGATAAAGCGACCCCATTGGCTAGTTAAAAATGTACACGTCGACGTGTTTAATAAAGTCCTTTTTTAAAAGCTTTCTTTCATCTCCGGACTCCAAAAACATTTCTACACCCGACCGATAGAAGATACAACAATACGTAATTGGCCTTGTCAACCAAGAGACCCGCAGAACGAGGAGGCTATGCAACATGGTTTGGATTGGAAGGAGTTCTGGTTCACACTTGGCTTGATACTGGCCTGTCCGTCGCGTGGTTTCTGTGCTGTTCATTCATAATGCCAGTCACACATCTGGATGTGTAGATAGGCGAGGTGTTGATAGAGAGTAAGAGCTGACATAGCAGATGTTGTCTCAAGTATCACTTATCTACTCACACGGACAAGCAGGCGAAGCCCTGAATAAAGCATCTACATTTAATACGGGAAACAGCTTTCGCATGCTTATTTCTCGACGTGGCACTTGTCATTCATTGTGCTACTGTCTGAGCGTGCATCGAGCCTTTTCCCAGCTTTCGAGATTAAGAATCAAAATACAACGTGTGGTAAACCTCTTGGTGGAAATCTTGTCGCTGTATGTTTGCATCCCCAATTTTATTATTATTATTTTTTTTTACTATTCTTCCTACTATCTGTTGAGGCGTTCAGTCATGTTGGATAGATTATTCGAAGTTTCCTCCTTGTTTTCAGTATGTCTTGTGAGTGTCAAATTCTCAAAGCCTTCTTACCTCATTCACGATCACGAGTGACTCCCGTAACACATTAGAGTCGTTTGGGGCACCACAGGTAATGTAACCGCAATAGAAGTCTTGGGGAAAGTAGTCTGAGGGAGCCCAACCATCTCTAGGCTGGTTTGAATTCAGAGTTTCGCTTCTTCTAGAGCGGTGTTTACCACACAAGGCTAATAGCTACAAGTGACACAAAGTATTGATCTCCCATGTCCTGAAGATGACTCATCATTGCCAACTCAACGCCCTCGACGCAACACCACCGACTCAACACCGCCGACTCAGCATCGGCCAAATCATCTCTGAGACAATTTAATTCCAGGACAAATCACCACCAGCTTTACTCAGCGTGAGGACAAGTCAACGACATGCAAACTATGGCATTTTTTTCGACGTTTTAAAAATAAATAAAAGTAATTTATTAAGGTTCATATTTAAACCCATGACTTTATTTTTCATTTTATAAGGAATTGAATGATGCAAGCAGTTCCCCTCCCCAAAGTATTCAATTAGAGATTGTTATGAAAAAGAAGAAAAAATCTGCAAAATTCTTTCGTCTGCTTCCATATACTTATATACTTCTTCAGTTTAGATGAGGGGAATGACCTCCAATTAATTGCTTGAAAAATTACATCTTCTGTTATGAATCTCCATATTATGAGGTACTCCATCCCCAGCTCTGTGTTCAGTTTTCTATTTGATGTTTCAGGATGGTTTGTCCAAACTTGAAAATTAAACACCAGTAAGCCAAATCGACAGTTGTAACTATTAAGTCCCTAAGATAAACAGTCAAAATTTCAAAATCTCTACAACCCAAAGCCGATCTAAGAGAGGTGCACACTGTATCAGCCAACACCGTAATTTATTAACCAACATTATAAACATGGCTTTTTAAAACGAAATACAACTAATTTATTAAGGTTCATTGATAAAAGATAACTTTTAACACCGAATAAAAGTAATTTATTAAGGATTATTTTAAAAAGATAACTTTTTAAAAACCGAATAAAAGTAATTTATTATTGAACATTAATGACATTATTTTTAATTAAAAAAAATTATTGAAAATTGTATGCAAAAAAATCTGCAAAATTCTTTAATCTGCCTTCACATATTTCAATTTAGGGGAGGGGGACGGCCTCCAGTTAATTTCTTGAAAAATGCATTTCGGTTTCTTTGCACTTTTTGCAAATGAATCTCCATATTGTGGGGTACTCCATCCCTAGTTCTGTCTGAAACCTTCTATTTTCTACTTTTTCTCATAAAAATATAAGCAGTTGTAACTAATAAATCACTAAGACAAACAGCCAAATTTTAAAAATCTCTACAACGCAAAGCCTAAGAGATGTGCAGACAATGGCAACCAACACTGATCTGGAGCTCTGATTTTGATGCCAGGGTTGAGTTGTCTCACATTTAGTAGGCTGGAGTTGAGTTTTTCCTGGAGTTGAGTTGTCATAAAATGTTTCCTCCCGCTCACCAGCAGTCGTTTCTGGTTTGGAGGATGACCAGACAACCAACAAGACTCGACAAAAGGTGGATGAACCTTCTTGTAATCTCAGTTTCCATCCATCTTCTGTAATGAATCTCCATATTGTGGGGTTGCTCCATCCCCAGCTCTGCGTGCAATCGTCTACTTGCTGCTTTAGCTTGGTTATTTGTCCGACCTTGAAAATTAAACACCAGTCAGCCAAATCAGCTGTTGTAACTATTAAGTCATATCAGACCAGAAGACATGGCATTTTTCTTCGATGTTCTAAGATTCACTGTTCCTTTTGAATTACTTTCTGACATGATATATCGTCGTCTTTTTTCATCACAGACTCCTTCTTCTTCTATGTGTTGTGTCGCTTCAGGACGAGATGGGATATCAGCGCCGACTCAGCACTACCGACTCAACACACCTGACACAACACCGGTTAGCTCATCACCGTGACAACTCAACTCTAGGACAACTCCCTCCCAACCTACTCAGCACGAGGACAACATCTCTTAGATCGGCTTTGAGTCGTAGATATTTTGAAAATTTGGCTGTTTGCCTTAGTGACTTATTAGTTACAACAGTTTAGAGGATGACCAGACAACCAACAGGATTAAAAGCATGACTAGACAAAAGGTGGATGAACCTTCTTGTAATCTCAGTTTCCATCCATCTTCTGTAATGAATCTCCATATTGTGGGGTGCTTAGGAATTGTAAGGACCACCAGTCTTGTTGCAGGACACCTGAGCACCTTTATGCTTTTTATGTTTCCATTGGTGATGGTTTCTTTTAGTAAGTGTAACTGTCAAATTCTTTAATCCTTTCTTCTTCATTAAGATCGAGAGAAATGAAATGAAAATCGATTAACAAAATTTAACGATGATGATAAGGATTCATGTATGAAGTTGAGGTAGCTTAAAAGAATTACAATTACATTCGCGTGCAACTTAATTGTAACAACCACTTTAGTTTCCTTTCTTTCACCATACGGTCAGTTTTATACCCACCAGAGTGAAAGGATATAATCGATTTCTAATTTTGCCACAGATTAGGTCATTTGCAGTGGTGTGCAGTAATATGAATCTATTTACGGGGTGTATGCTGTAATTTGTTTGCGCTTGAAAAATATTGCGTCATCCGTGATTGCATCAGATTTTTATCCCGCACAGACACTATTGTCTCGACTGTCGATTAGTTGTCTTACAGCCATTGTCTGCGATGGACGTTACTCCAAGGAATCGTATGAAAATTGTAACGCTGCACGAACAAACCGGCAAGCCTTACTAGTCATAATTGTTCGAGCAAGACAAGCTTGCTCACCATTACACCAGCTCTAGGTGCCCTATATATATATATATATATATATATATATATATATATATATATATATAGCACAGGTTGACCTAAGACTTGTTAGGGAAACTGGATAGAATAAACTGTTCGGAAACAGTCGATGCTTGTGGTTGAATCTATCTGGCTCTATCCTCTCAGAAACTGTAATTAGCGTCCGCTTAGTATATATATATATATATATATATATATATATATATATATATATATATAGTCTTAAGGCGTGCTATATTTATGGGATAAAGTGCTCAATATCAGAGATAGAGCGTGTGTAAATATAAAAGTGAACATAGAAGTCAATTTGGACTGGCTCGGAAACTCTTCTGATTTAAATCCAATCGAGAATCTGTGGGTCATCTGCAAGGAAGAATTTCATGGAATGAACATACGAAGTACTGGCATGTGCACTGGGTCGTGTTTCATTGGAAAAATACGAAAAAACATTAAATAATAACGGAATTATTCGTTTTGCTTCAATTAATTTGCACAAGGGTGAAGGTTTCAAGGCAAGAGAAGTTAAATGAAATAAATGCTAGTCAAAAAGGGAATAGTAATTGACAATGTTTTTTCCTCGGGCAATCAAAGTCTTTTCAATGACCTGTTTTGCTCTGGTAAACATGAGAACTACGAAAAACTACAAAATCAATCAAGTGGAATGGAATACAATTAAATTATTTATACTAGCGAAAAAATTAAAAAAAATGACATTCGATACTTTCAAAGCAAATGAAGCAATCAGAAACAGATTTTTTATTTAATCAATATTTGCTTCGCATGTAATATTTGCATGCACGATTTGTATGGATGTCTATTGGTACAACTATATTTTGCATTCTGTGAAAATTTCTGACATCCATATGGTCATTTAAGAATGCTCTAAAAATAACTTAAGACACCAAGAGAATAACTCCATCCGAGGAAATTGGCCAGCATTCATTGTCAAGTAAGAGGATTTCAGCATTCTTTTCTTTATTTCTCTGGCCTAACCTCTCGTTTTCCTCTGGGAGGAAATTGCCCAGTATTCACTGCCATATTGGCGGATTGATATTACATAGCAGTTCAGGCTTCATCTTTGTTTCTGTTGCCTCAACTCTCCCTTTCATCTGCGACTAAATTTCCCAGCATTCACTACCATATACATGGATTGATCTTGCATAGTATTTCAGCAATATTTTGTTTGTTCCTGTTGCGTCAAGTCTCCTCTTCATATGTGAGGAAATTGTCCAGCATTCACTGCCATAGAGGAGGATTGGTATTACATAGCAATCCAGCACTCTTTTTTTGTTTCTCTTGCTTTTCTCCTTTTCATCTGTGAGGAAAGTGTCCAGCATTCACTGCCATATAGGCAGATTGATATTACATAGAAGTTCCGGCTTCTTTTTTTGTTTCTGTTGCCAAATTCTTATTTCGCTGTTCCAATAGTTCTTCAGGTATCAATGTCATAGTTTCTGTCATATGTTTTTGAAGGACATCCTGGCCGCTGACTTTATTCACTGGAATTACATTTGTTTGTTTGTTTTTTAAGTACACTTTAATTTTTGTGTTTTTTGTTAATTTCTGATGTACGTCTGTTAAGGCTTCTTGCATTGGAGTAGATTACAAGGAGAATTAGGTTTATGACTTAATGTTAGAACTCAACCAATCTAAAGCTACAGAACCAATCAAGTTTGAAGGTTACCATGAAGATCGTTACAATGAATGGAATGTGCGATATGATTGAAAGACAAGTTGATAGGAAGTGAAGATTATACCGATGAGAAGATAGATAATGATTGACCCTTGATTTGAAGAGATTAAAATTGTAATGTTTAGGAAAGCATCTATTTAGGAGTTTGTTCCATTAAGAGGATGTTCTTGGCAAAAAGCTGCCATATTAGAACTTGAAAGTATTAAATGATTGCATGAGTTGTCGCCTGATTAGAAAATTAAAAACATAACTTTGCATACTCATTAAAAAGGATTTATTCTTCAATTAAATTACATAAGCTTCATTGTTTTTAACATCTGTCTCCCATTGTTCTTGGTGATGCCATTTTCTGAGGAACCTTTTGTGTGGTAGTCTTCGATTCACTGTACAGTCTCGAATTTCTTGTCATTTCAGTTGTTGAGTAGAGACAGGAATAAATAGCAATCCGAAGAAAGAAACCAAAGCTTGAAAATACGGTGGGTGCTGATCGGTTTCACATTTCTTTAAACTTCATTGAGTTCTGTTTTACCACACGCCAGCTTGCATTTTTTTTTTGGTAGAAAATGACACCCCTGCTATGGGTTTAACAGCGAGACAGATCGAGTCCTGTAGCCTTGGTTGGCGACAAGTCAACCGCAAAAAAAAAAACAAAAAAACAAAAAAACGGCAACCTACCGCGGGAAGATCTTTTGCTAAGTCAATCATTAATCGAAAGCGACATGATCGCCCAAGCATGTATCGCGTACGGCATTTAACTGACAGACTGTCTGTATCTCACAACCTCTATGTCACCAAACTCACAAACCAACACTTTTACCACGAGGCCACTTTCCCGTAGGACAATTTTCTGTAGTAAAATGTTAAACTTATCCTGGCTGCTGATTAGGATGCCACTTATCCTGGCTGCTGATTAGGATGCCACTTATCCTGACTGCTGATTAGGATGCCACTGCTGCTGACTGTCATGTTTTGACTGCTGCTGCTGACCATCTTTTGATTACTGCTGTAGCTGCGCTTGAAGAATTGCTGTCATTTTTCTTTCTTTCTTCATTAGAGGCTCAAATCCTTGGGTAGCACAGTGGGTATTACACTCGGTGGAAAAGGGCGAGCAATAACTGTACAATACTAAATAAAGGAAGAACAAGGAATGAACAGTGAAACAAGAACAGGCTACCCACGTAGATTACATGAAGAGTTCAGTTCAGAATTCCCTGTAGGTTACTCAGATGGGTTACAGCCGAAACGTTGTGATAACAACAACAAAGATGAGGATAATAGTCTGAAAGTAAATAGTCTTTAATAATAATCAATTCTCATCGTAGACAAAAGACAATATACAGCTTGAAGAAAAGTTTAAAATAATATAAGAAAAAGCGATATAAAAACAGTAGTCCTTTTATCAAATTTCAAAAAGGAAACAAACTAGCACTTGAGAAATTCCAAGAAAGTAAAGGCAGTTTTCTTCAGAAGCTAAAAAATATATCTTTTATGGGATCGATGTTCGATTAGCATAAAAAAAGGGTGGGGTTTTCTTAAAGCTTTTTTTTTTATTTTAAAAGAGGTGAAAATACAGTCAAGAAGATCATAATAATAGTTATTCTTTTTTTTCTAGTGGGGAAAGTGATTAAGATTAAGTTGCATACTGCTGCTGGTTGTCAGGCTTTGACTGTTGCTGCTGATTGCTGCTGCGCTTGAAGACTTGCTGTCATTTCTCTTTGTTTTACAGACAAAGCTGAAACAGGTTTACCATTCAGACTTTGTTAACGCACATTAAAATATATGTGGTTCAGTGTATGAAAGGTGGATGTCACATACCCGGTTCAAACCTTATACACTTACTTCTTTCAGGGCATTGGTGACGGTGACACTCCACAATTTACTGCCCACTGTAGCACGCGCTAATAACGAACATATATGGTTTGGGCTGCCACGCTGCAGGGTTGTATTATATATCTTATCCCTCTCTGTCCTCTTTGCTCTAGAGGTCACTGTCTTATAGAGAACACCGTTCATTTTCTTGTCAGCCCTGTCTAAAAAAAAAAAAATCATTCAAGGACTCAGGGTCTGGATTTACTTAGTGACCTTTTTTGCCAGGATCGTTTGATCTGGTTCTTGGCAGGGGCATTCTATTAAGCTGACTTTCATTGCCAAGAGCGATAACTGTCAAAGCGATTTCTATGACACGTTGCAGGTGGGTCCTTAGATAGATATAAACTGACACCTGATATCACTACATAGCTCTTAATAACTTTGACTTTTGGCCATCTTTGTCAAACCCTGATCTACGGTCTCCTTGCTCAAGCTCGTCACACAGGTAGTGCGTTACTTTCCTCTGTCTCTTTTATCCTTAATCTACCCTGTGAGCTTTTTTTCCTCATTATTTGTCCCAGAAATTTCAACCGTCTCTTCTTCAATCTAATGTTATATCAAGGAAGTTATCCTTTTTTTAATTTAGTGCTTACCGTAATTTTTAAGTTCAGGCATTTAAAATAGAAATATATCATATAAAGAATTTAAATGCCTGAATTTAAAAATTACGATAAGCACTAAATTAAAAAAAAAAGATAACTTCCTTGATATAACATTATATTTAATGAAAAATGTATACATACCTTATAAAAAAAAACAATACTAATCCTTTATATATACACCCTAAATCTAATCATCCTCCATCTATAATTAAACATATACCTTTATCTATCGAAAAAAGAATAAGTACAAATTCAGCAAATGAGGAGATTTTTCATGAACATATTAATTTATATAATAAAGCTCTAAAAGATAGTGGCTACAAAAAGCCAAAACCAACTTATATAGAAAAGGAAAATGGAAAGCATAGAAAGAACAGAAGTAGAAAAATAATTTGGTATACACCCCCATACAACCAAATGGTAAAGAACAAATTAGGACAAAAATTCCTTACATTAATAGTAAAGCACTTTCCTAAAGAAAGTAAACTAAGTACTATTTTCAATAAAAATACACTTAAATTAAGTTACAGCTGTACTGAAAACTTAAAAAAAAATTATTAAGAAACATAATGATAATATCTTGAATAAACATTTAGACCAAAACCAAAGAAATTTAGACAATATAAAAATAAAGAGATGAAGATAAACAAAAATTATGTAACTGTAGAAATCCTCATAACTGTCGCACGGAATCATTAGTATACCAATGCAATATCTCGTCTATTGAGAATCCCGAAAACATAAAAAAATCTATATAGGTTGCACAAGACATGAGTTCAAAAAGAGATTCAAACAACATGAAACATTATTTAGGATAAATAAATACCGAAATCAGACGTCCCTATCGAAATACTTCTGGTACTTAAAAGAAACCAATAAAACACTTACAGTAAAATGGAAATTAATAAGAAAATCTAGAACATGTAGGTCATTAAATGACTCATGTCTTTTGTGCATACATGAGAAACTATATATTACTAAGTTTATAAAAAATAAAAATTTACTGAATCAAAGAAATGAAATAGCTATTCTCTGCCGACACTGTCAAAAATTTTCCTTAAATAATATTTAAAAAAAAATGGGAGCCGGTAATATACATACTTATATTTGATATGTAATAATAATCTTTAAATAATTTCAGTAATTCTATTACGTTTATTTGATTTAAAAAGAAATATAGTCTATTAGTAATTAAGAGTAAAAATAATATTTTATAATTGTAGTTCAATATAACGTATTTTAATCCAAACACACCTTTTAGAAAGAATCTTTAAGTATACAAGTATGGATTTAACGGAAAAAATGCCGAAAAACTTTTTGTCATTGATAAAAAAAAAAAAACAGACATGCGTTGAACGGATGTCAAAATTTGTTGAAAAACACCCCCCTACCATTTCTAGCCTTAACCACTTTTTCGAACGTAACTCATAATTGATACAATAATAGTTAATAAAAAAGGAACACGCTACCACCCCTGTCTAAATGATTGGATTTCTCTGTATCCTTGGAAACAAAAATTATGAATTGTATGTGCGTTTAAAACTCAGTAAGTTTAAAAATAAGTTATTCCAAAATTCGGTTTAAGAGGGAACAGAACTAATGCTTTTAATTAAATTATAATTAAATTTGAAGATTTTAGCTTCAGTTTTTGTAACATGGTAATTCCTGTGTAGCGAAGAAACCATATTTTAAATCAGTTAATTTATAATATATATATATATATATATATATATATATATATATATATATATATTGACCACTAATATTATGTATATTGATACAATAATAGTTAATAGTTAACAGATAACAAACACAAAGCCCGTTGCTTGTTCAATATAACGAGGCTTTTGACATAAAAATGCGACTCTCATGAAAAGAAAAAAAAATGATTAACTGAAACGAAAATGTTCAGAAAGTTCTTTAATCGCTAGTTCATCCAAAGTAAATTTGCTTTCAGGTTCCTACAAGGTTTGCCCATTCTTGGCAGAGATTCTCTTATCACAAGAGAGAGAGAGAGAGAGAGAGAGAGAGAGAGAGAGAGATCTAACGGCAAAGTTAATGGAAACACAAAGAAAAAGCACCTAAATGAAAGTAGTCAGATTATAAACCCGAAACATATTATTGCATAAAACACAAAAACAAAACATTATTAGAAGTTTTTTTTTTTTCAAAAGTATTTTCAAGATTTATAATTCCCAGCATCTCTCATTCAATGCGCATGCGCAGTTGCATCAACGTAGACACATCTCGTCTGATGAAATCCCAAAGGACGAAAAGCATCAGATGATAACTTTCCACTTTCTCATACATCTTTTCCTTAAAGTGTGTGTGTGGGGGGTGTAAGGTCAAAAGTAAAAATAGATTTGTGGGTATGTCATGATTAACAACATCACAATCACGATACATTTATCGCTGACATGTTCTCCGCAGTTGTCAAATATGGCCTGTCTATGTTCCGGTTTAACATGGCATGAAAAAAAAATAACAAAACAACTCACCCACCCCTACCCTCTGATCTTACTTTTCTATTTAGCGTAGATTTGACATTTAATTGGTTAACCAAGAGATACCAATAAGTCAATTTTAATTCTGAAATTATGTCCCTCCCCTTTAACTTTCGGAAAAGAGATAACCGTTTGTTTTTAATTTTCTTAAAAGTCATTTAATCCCCAGTTACTACCCATCGCCTGAAGAAGTACAATGACAGTATTGAAACATGAAAGCATTTGTGGAGCGATAGGTTTATAATACCCAGAAATTCATACCCAGATGTCCTCAAGGACACATGGCACAGTGGATAAAGACATTGGTTAGATCCAGTAGACAGGACCCAAAGAGTTCAATACCCGGTTAAGAGGGAAATTAACAGGAGATAACTGATAACTGACAGTCTACCCCAGTGTTCAGTTCGACATTCCAACCACCCGACGTTGTGATAAATATGGCGACAAAGATGACAATAGTCCGAATAATGTAAATAATGTACATAACACCTCATCTCAGAAATATAGACAGACTCTGAAGGATCGGTACGGACCAGATATACCAAAAATATGGAGACAAATTAAAAAATCCTACCAGAAACTGGCACGAATATCGAACCATCTGACATTCCTACACCGATGCAGAGACCTACAACTCATCCCTTCAGGCTTGGCACCAAGACTTCCCGTCAATTGGACATGCCAACCACCTGAAGAAGGCCGGAGCGTACAACAGCCGAAACGTTGTGATAAATATGGCAACAAAATGAGGAAAATAGTCCGAATAATGTAAATAATATACGTAATACCTCATCTCAGAAATATAGACATATATATATATATATATATATATATTCCTTTATTATAATTTTATCATATAGACAAAACCATTTTACTCACTACAAAGATGCAACTTGGTTTCAGTGCATTTCAACTGCACATCGACGAGTGACAATCGAAAATATATTTATATATATATATATATATATATATATATATATATATATATATATATATGTGTGTGTGTGTGTGTGTGTGTGTGTGTGTGTGTGCGTGCGTTTGTGTGTGTGTGTGCGCGCGCGTGTGTCTGCTAATGTATTTAGCTAATCCTTGAAGCAGGCCCTTTTCAGGCACAATTGTGTTTACTTGACACCCACAGAGTCTACCTAGTGAGGCTACGTTCAGCGGACTTTAGCTCCAGTTTTCCGGAAGCGAGTGCACAATTTAGTGTGATCAGTCGCTGAACAAGGTCAGTCTGCTCAAATCGATGCCTAGTGACTTCGAGCTCGCACAAGCACTGACGGCTTCTGAGCAGCGTTTCCCCTGGGGAGAGGATTCCAGCAGGCAGCACCGTCCTGATGATCTGATATATTAGCAACGATCACTATCAATAAGGGCATTGCGTTGAATTCAACCTCGATAGGGAAGAAAATTAAATTTCACTTTTAATTTCACAACAACGTATAATTAAACCATCAACTGTCTAAATGCTAAAACTATGTCTCCTTATATGTGGGCGTGGATTTGTGTATATCTCTGTGCGCTAATGTTTGTACTTGTGTCTACGTGAGTGTGTCCATTTTTTTGTATGTCTCTGTGTGTATCTATATTTATGCGTCAATTTCCATTTGTTTCTAGATATTTGTGTGTATGTATTTGTACTCATGTTTTTACAAGGGTTTGCATGAGTGTGTCCACTTTTGGATGACTGCGTATCTATGCTCATTCATTTATATATTTGTGTGTCTGTGTGCCTGCAATTGTGCATCTCCGTGTGTGCTTGTGCTTATGCTTTTACGAGGGTTTGCATGAGTGTGTCCATTTTTGTATGACTGTGTACCTACGCTCCTGCTTTTATATATTTGTGCGTGTGCGTGCACTTGCTCTTTCTTGTACGTCTTTCTGCTTATGTTTGTATATGTGTGTACGTGAATGTGTTCATTTTTATATGTCTGTGTGTGTATCTATGCTTGTGCGTGAACTTCTATGTATTTCGCTAGGTGGCGTAATTGTTAGCAAACTTATCGTGCTTGAACAATTAAGACTGATAGTGAGTTCGATCTTCATTGAGTGCTCCATGCCTTCGGCCTTGTGCCACATCTTAGTTACGCTTAGAATATATGTATTTCAGTGTCTGTGCTTGTGTGTAAGCTTGTGCAAGCACTTGCCCTTCTCTGTATCTGATTGTGCATATGTTGTTATCTTTTTTTCACCCCATGCAAGGTAGTAAGGCCACTAACACGCAAGGGGTTAGAATTAAAAAAAAACAGAAAACATTATTAAGGAGCGAGAACAATAGAAGAGTCATCAGGAAGACCCTAGATAACAATTGACATTTCATTTAAACTTCTGAGGATCAAAGTTGATTGGAAAGCAAGAAGGCGGAAGAGAGTTCCACAAGCGAGAAGTGATAGAGATGAAAATGTTAGCATAGAACTTACGGTTACATCTTGCCAATTCAATTGTAAAATGATGTGACTTTGTTACTAATCTAGTACTGCGTTTAAACGAATAAAGTCTGCGTACCATAGGGATGATCTCATTCAAATAATTATCACGAAAGTATTTATAGAAAAGCCACAGCGAAGAAACTTTACGGGGAATGTCTCTGCAGCGAGATGCCAGGTCAGGCCCTATAATATTGAAGATTTATATTCGAATTTTATCAAGAATCTCTTCATATATAGCAGCAGCACCGGACCATATTCTAAATATGGACGAATGGCAGACTTATAGATATGTAAAATCTATCCACGTGTGTGTCTATTTCTGTGTATATCCGTCTGTGTGCGTAGCTTTGCCCATGCCTGCATTTCTACGCGCTTGTTTGCCTGTCCTTGTGTTTTTTATATGCATCATACTTATAAAACCCAGGTTGTGTGTGTGTGTGTTCGTTTATATATTGGATCGGATTTCCTACATTTTTCAACCGATTTCAACAAAACTTCACAGGACTACGTAAAATTACCTTGCGGTGCTTCTGACAGCGCCAAAAATTGGAAAAACACAATGGTTTTTGCAAGAAATCAATTTGAAAACACGATTAAGAAGCATCGCTGTTTCGAGAATGAAAGGGGGACAACTCATATCGAGATATACTTATTATAAAATCCAGGTTGTTTGTGTGTGTTTATGTGTGTGTGTTCGTTTATATATGGGATCGGATTTCCTACACTTTTCAACCGATTTCAACAAAACTTCACTTTTTTGGCAGGTAGTGTTTCTTATTGTCTTGCACACTTTTTTCTTTATTTTTACATTCAGAATGCTTCAAAAATTCCATTTACAAGACAATTGTTTATAATAAAATTCTATTCAATCGGTAGACTCATAACGATTGAAAACAATGTTTTTGTTTGAGTTTGTGTTTGACCAATTCATAAAAAAAAAAAAAAAAATAATTAAGACATGCGTGTCCGTCAACCTTAAACAATAATCTTTGTCAATTTTATTCTTCAGTCTTTATGATGGTCGATACTTGATCTATCTCTTACTGTTACATCCCCGGGCAACGCCGGACTCTACTGCTAGTATATTCATATTTACGTGTTCGTATTTTTCTGTCAGTATCTGCGCTTTTGCATATATATTTGTGTGCGCATGTTACTCTGCTGGCGTGCACGGATTTGTGTATATTTACATATGCAAGTGCCTGTTTATATGCCTATGTATGCCTGTACATGTGTGGATATTCGGTACGTTAGCATTCCTGCTTGTGTGTAGCTTAGATGTAGCACAAGGCCGAATGTATAGGGTACACAGTGAGGGACGAACTCACTACTCAGGCATACTTGTTCTTAGCGAGACAAGCTTGCAACAATTACCCCACACCGTGGTGGCCCCTACATGTGCGTATATTTTTGTGTGTCTCGGATTGCAAGTATGTGTGTGTGTGTCTGCAATTATATATTTGAGTGTGCCTGTGCTTGTTGGTATCTGTGTGTCTGTGATTTCAAGTATGAGTGTACGTCTGCAAGTATATATTTGAGTGTGTCCGTGCTTGTTTGTATCTGTTTGTGTGTCTGTGATTTCAAGTATGAGTGTGCGTCTGCAAGTATATATTTGAGTGTGTCCGTGCTTGTTTGTATCTGTTTGTGTGTCTGTGATTTCAAGTATGAGTGTGCGTCTGCAAGTATATATTTCAGTGTGTCCGTGCCTGTTTGTATCTGTTTGTGTGTCTGAGGTTTCAAGTATGTGTGTGCGTCTGCAAGTATATATTTGAATGTGTCCGTGCTTGTTGGTATCTGTTTGTGTGTCTGTGATTTCAAGTATGTGTGTGCGTTTGCAATTATATATTTGAGTGTGTCCCTAATCGTTTGTATCTGTTTGTGTCTGTGATTTCAAGTATGAGTGTTTATATTTCAGTGTGTCCGTGTTTGTATCTGTTTGTGTGTCTGTGATTTCAAGTATGTGTGTGCGTCTGCAAGTATATATTTGAATGTGTCCGTGCTTGTTGGTATCCGTTTGTGTGTCTGTAATTTCAAGTATGTGTGCGCACCTGCAATTATATATTTGAGTGTGTCTGTACTTGTTGTATCTGTTTGTGTGTCTGTGAATATCTGTGCTTCTGTTTATCGGTGATTGTGCGTGCTCGTCAGAGCTGTGTACATGTAAGTATGACGTCTGTGCTAGTGTGTGTGTTGTGTATGCTTGCGTATGTGTGTCTGCGTGCGTGCTTGTGTGTGTGCTTGTGTGTGTGTGTATTCGCACCGTTGCTTAGATTCTTATCAATAAAACCTGTCATTTGCAGGTATTTTTCCAAATTTGTTCATGACAATCTTTATACATACTTACATATATATATATATATATATATATATATATATATATATATATATATATATACATTGGTGTTTCTATTTTTTAAATTTAACAGTTTTTTCTCTTTTTTACAACATTTTGTATATTCGATTCTTTTCAACGCATACAAAAACTGCTATCCCAAAACAGAACAAATTAAAAAAAAATGAAAATGTCGTTAAAAACAAAGAAGAGAGTGCTGAAATGCTATGTAATATAAAGCCTCCTATATGGCAAACAAATGCTGAGCAATTTTCTCACAAATGAAGAGGAGACTTGAGGAAAAAGAGATATTGTTCTACAGAAGGATGATGAGAATACTGCAGACGGAACATGTTAATAACGATGAAGTTTAAAGAAATTGGTAGCCAAAAAGATGCTTATACAGGGTGCGGCAAAAATAACTCCCACATTTAACTCTCAGAAATAACTTCCACGTAATGATATGACTCTAGTGGCAATACCGTCTTCATCGAGCTAATTTCTTTTCATTATATGGGATGTAATTGTGGGATGTATATGTGTGCATTAGCAATCAAGTTAATACAATGAACTGCAATTCGAAGCTAGCTCTCCGATCACTCAATCCGAGCCGCCATATCTTAATCCGTGCTTTAAGTACGCGAAAGTAATTTTTAATTTTACAATACAATTTATGGGCTTTTCTTGAACTGAAAGCCAAAAGTAAAACTTCAAATAATCTATTTAAGTTATTGCAATAGGAATAAAAGTTCCGTGATCATTACAACAGATTTTAACGTTTTTGATGAATACCTTATTCAGATTAGTCAAAATATAATTTATGCCATGGATTTATATTCTAAAAAATGTTCGCCAGATCGAGGCTTTCATATGGATTCTATCAAACTTCTTTCAGAATTATCTAAACAGTATAAAACCGCTTACTAAGATCAATGGATAAAAATGGCTACGAGCGAGAGATGCCTGTAGATCTTGAAGCATGAAAATTCCTGTGTAGCGATGGGACATATTTTAAAATTAGTAAATTTATAATATTTATGGTCTGCAGAATTGTATTCAGCACTGTTTTTTTTTTTTTTTAAATAAAAATAATTATTAAGATCGCCGGATTATAAATCTTACTCTTCATTCTCTTTACTTCAATATATATATATATATATATATATATATATATATATATATATATATATATATATAGCATATATTTTATATTATAAAGAGATAATCATATATTGAATCAATTAGCAATATTAATGTAATTAATGGCGAATTCTCAATTATTTGCATTAATATTGCTAATTGATCAACGTATGATCATCTCTTTACGATACACACACAAACATATATATATATATATATATATATATATATATATATATATATATATATATATATATATGCTGCCGAAAAAACTTCCGTTGTGCACTGTTGGAGAATAAGTGCGAATTTGTAAACAATGATTACTACTACTACTAATATTACAAGCGTCTTCTCTGAATTGAGCATTGTCAGTCACTAGCGTGTTTATACATTTTGAGTGTGTAAAAATCCGTTTTTTTTTTCAACCTCATGTTTAATAACGTCAAATCAGTCGGGTTTCGTTCCTGGCTTGAAGCAATCGGATGACAAGCCATATTGATGAGCTGAGAAACAGCTAAAACAGTCTGTATATATATATATATATATATATATATATATATATATATATATATATATAATTTACCCACGCACGTTATGAGAAACTTAGTAATCCGTATGGGCAATCCCAAGAAGGATGAAATCCTGAGAGCTCAATGTAAATCCAGAGCTAATATTTTAAAGAAAAAACAGACCATTTTAAGGTTCCATTATAATAATCTATTTCACCAGAGCCATTTAATGATGATCCGGCGTCCTTTAAAAGTGCTCTGGTGAAATAAATTATAATGGAACCTTAAAGTGGTCTGATTTTTTTAATATATATATATATATATATATATATATATATATATATATATATATATATATATATATATATGATCGAAATCATCTGCCTCTAGTTCCTTCTTGCATATATATATATATATATATTTTTTTTTTTTCTTTCCACCTATTCTTATTGTACATTTCTCTGTTTTAATTTTTAAATATCCCGTGGAAGCCTGACGAGCAGGAGCGAAACCGGTTGCTTTCCCCCTTGTTGTTGTGTTTTTTATTATTTAATATTGTTTTAATATGTCTTGTAATATTAAATTTTATACTTTTTATTTCGATCATTAAATTTTGTACCTACAAAATATCTTTAAATATATATATATATATATATATATATATATATATATATATATATATATATATATATATATATATCTATCTATCTATCTCTTCATCTATATATATATATATATATATATATATATATATAGATAGATAGATAGATAGATAGATATATGTGTGTTGAGGTGGACTCTTCCTCGTATTTCACGTATGAGCAACCGATAGACATCGTTATTTCACGTAAATGAGCAACCAGACCAGTTGACATCAAAGGCTACATAACCCATTTTCATTATTACCCATAGCTGGAGGGAGAAGAGGAGGATTAATACCTTTCCCAACTACCACGTAAGTGAATGCAAGCGATTCGAATCGAGCTGCTATCCACAAGGTCCCCAAATATATATATATATATATATATATATATATATATATATATATATATCCTAGGTTGTTGCAAAAAATAATGACTACAGATGTCGTCTTTTGACGTATTTTTAACGTCAAAAACGACATTATTACGTCATTATTTTTTGCACCAACCTAATATATATATATAAACATACCTTTCCATATATTTTTATATAAAGAAATAATCATACATAGAATCAATCAAAATATTAATGCATTAATGATTCCCTTCGAATAGAACATAATGTATCCATTAAAATACTGTTAATCCATTGAACGATCCATCCTGATTTATAAAACTGTTGTCAGAGGTTACTATATATTTTTTTTAAGTTAAGCATATATAAGATCCATGTCTTCATCATTTTTCTTCCTTTAAAATATTAGGTTGGTGCAAAAATAATGACGTAATAATGTCGTTTTTTGACGTATTTTTAACGTCAAAACCGACATTATTACGTCATTATTTTTGCACCAACCTAATAAAAAAAGAATTCGTGAATTTACCATATTACAAAGTTCATATAAAAATTCTCACTTGAAATTTTGAACTTTAGCGTTGCGACTCGCACGTTCCGAGATTGTACAACCGTCAATAAATAGTACACTCTTTAAAAAAAAAATCTTTCGATCTACAAACAATTATTTCGTCTTCAAGTTTTAACTTTAAAGAAAAACATTCAAAATTTAAATGCACCGTCAATCGCCATCATCTGATGTGTTGAACCCCGTTCATCTTTTATCCTTTCCTCATTCCCCCTATACACAGTTTTTCTCTCACCTTCACTCTATGTAACCCTGCAAATCAGTGGCGCTCCCGGATTGCTTAATATATATATATATATATATATATATATATATATATATATATATATATATATATATGTAAGCAAATATATGGATATAGATCCGACAGTATGAAGAAAAAATATACGGAAAAAACAAACAAAAATCCTAATATGCAATTATGCTGTTTTAATGTTAATATAGTGTCAACGTCGGACGTTTCGGTCTAGTAGACCATCTTCAGGACATATTCATAAAACATAATTAACATTAGACTATCATGTTGCATTAAATATAGTCTAATGGGTGACTGATTCGTTGCCTGGTTTGTTCGTTTTGTTTAGCGGCATATCAACCTTTATGGGTTACTTAATATCGAAATCTAAATCTATTGTGCTTCAACTACAGATAATTTGCATATAATTTTATATTTTCAGGGTAAATGTATGTTTTTTTTTTAAAGATATAATTTGTAGATTATAAAATATATTGTTAATAAGTTTTATCTTTTAATTTATTTCTAGTAATTTCACTGCGAAAATATATTGTGGTAATTTTTTTTATAAAAATGTATTGCTGGTAATTTTGCCATAAAAATGTATTTGTATACATTTTTTTTAGTGTTGTATTGATTGTCATTTTTTTATAAAAATGTATTGTTGGTCATTTTATTATAAAAATGTACTGTTGATTATTGTTCACTATTTGCCTATAGCTGGGACCCCGACAGGTGCTACCACCCCTGGTCATGGTGGACTTGGGAACAACATCAGGTAAGAGGTGGTTCCACGCTCCTTAAAAACTCCAATCCCCCGATCACTGACCTTGCTACTGGATGTAGGTTTTTCGTCATACCCAGGACGGATCTATTCTAATGGGATCTTCAGTTATTTTCAAAGATTTCTGAAAGATTTATATGGATGTAAAGTATTTAATTCCAATCAATTCTGCTATTTATCCCGATATTAAAAGTTTTTTTTCTTGGAAATCTGTAGTTGCAGATGAATAACAAAAACACTTTTCAGAAACTAAGCAACATGATTGAGAATATTATGGACAGAGCATGTTAATCCTCGAGGATGTTTTATGAACAATAGAACTACAAGAACTATAGAACTCATACTTTCGATAAGAAAGAGACAATGTGTAGGTCTATTATTGAATGCAAAGAATAACATGAACTAGACAATTTGAGCAATGGGCAAGTTTTAATTAAAATAGGAATTACAAGGTTTTCACACACTTAAAATCTAAAAGAGACAGTGATGTAGGTCTATTGTTGAAGGCAGAGAATAACATGAACTGGACATGTGAGCAATAAGGAAGTTTTAAGGAAAATGCGTATTGCAAGGAAACTTATAGATACGATAAGAAAGAGACAGTGATGTAGGCCTATTGTTGAATGTAGAGAATAACATGGACTGAACCTTTGAGCAATCAGGAAGTTTTAAGGAAAATAGGAAGCACAAGAAAACTTATACTTACGACAAGATAGAGACAGTGATGTAGGTCTAGTGTTGAAGGTGGAGAATAACATGGACTGAACAATTTGAGAAATCAGGAAGTATTAAGGAAAACAGGAACTACAAGGAAACTGTTACGAACAATCATCAAGAGACAGCTCAAATACCTGGGCCGAGGATACGAGGTTTGGAGAATTTAATATTCAGAGGACGCGTTGAAGGCAAGAGTATAAGAGAAAAATGGTGACTAACCTACTTTTCAAGTTTGAGTAAAGAGACGCTGGATTATTTACCTCAAAGACAATGTGGGCGCATCAAGGAACACACACACACACACACACACACACACACACACACACACATATATATATATATATATATATATATATATATATATATATGAGAGCACCAAAATACAGGAAGCTGTGGAGAACCACGAACGACTACGTCCTAAATGAACATGGCCCAGAGAGGGAGAGGTAGAGGGAGAGGTAGAGGGAGATAATAAGTTTAAAGGGTCTTCTCAAGTAAACATCATTTGCCAGATCGTAAAAGATAACTCCAAACTTTTAAACTTTTGCAGCCTGGTTTATTTATATTTATCTCTATATTATTGATAAAATACAAAGAAGAATCTGCAATGTTATCAGTCCTGACCTGGCATCTTGGTTACAGTCACTTTCCTATCGCCATAATGTAGCTTCCCTTTGCCTCTTCTATAAATACTTTCATGGTAATTGTTTGGATTAACCTTTCTCTTCGGCGCCTAGGCTTCTCGAATTTATGGTGGAGTAATGGAGAGAGGCTCGGATTGGGGAATCAGAGGGCCGAGTTCGAATTCCAGTCGATTCCATTACATTCACTTACGTGCTAATACCCTTGGGAAAGCTATGAATCCTCTTCTTCTCCCCTATGGGTAAATAGTAGGACAGATGGCAGCTGGTCTAGCGCAGAAAGAAATGGCAACCTACTGCGGGGAAAATCCGTCCGTATCACGCATGTCACATAACTGACGATCTGACGTGCTAATACAATTGGGAAAGGTATGAATCCTCTTCTTCTATTCCCCCTCCAGCTGTTAGTAAATAGCAGGACAGCTCGTGTTCTATAGCCTTGGATGGCAACTGGTCTACCGCAGAAAGGAATGGCAACCTACTGTGTGAAAAACTCTGCCTCGTTAGTCATGTATCGAAAGATACATGATCGCCTAAGCGTGCACCACGCATAACACATAACTAACTGAATCAGATTGGCAAGTCTCATCATTTTACTGATGAAATTGCTAGGTGTAGCCGAGTGTTCTGTTGTAATTAATTTATTCTCTCGCATTTTTTCCTTGTAGAATTATTTTCTGGCTTCTCGCTTTTCCGTCAACTATGGTCTCCAAAAAGTTAAATGCAACGTCAGTCTTCATCCTGTCTCCTAGAATATTGTTCTTTTTTCTATTATTAAAGTACAGTTCTCAGTAACCATTTCTTAGTTTCTTTTTGTTGTGGCATTGTTAGGGCCAGAAATAAAGACACAAAGAAAGGAATTGAGTTAAACAAATATATTAACGGAAACAGTAATCCAAACATGTACAAAAAAGAGTGTTACAGCAAGAATGTTCGGTCCGAGCGTCAGAGCTGACTGCTGAAAACTTCCCTCTCCAAAAGGCAGTACCTGCTCCTATTTATAGCTAGGAGAGTCTATGCACGCGTGGGTTAATTACCATAATACTTTCTTTCTTTCTTTCTTTCTGTTGTGGCCTTGTTAGGGCCAGAAATAAAGACACAAAGAGAGGAATTGAGTTAAACAAATATATTAACAGAAACAGTAATACAAACATATACAAACAAGAGTGTTACAGCAAGAATGTTCGGTCTGACTGTCAGAGCTGACTGCTGAAAACTTACCTCTCTAAAAAGCAGTACCTGCTCCTATTTATAGCTGGGAGAATCCATGCGAGCATGGGTAAATTAACATAACAATATATATATATATATATATATATATATATATATATATATATATATATATATATTTTTGTTATCCATAGCTCATCAATATGGTTAGACATCCGATTGCTTCAAGCCAGGAACGAAACCCGACTGATCTGACATCATTAGGCGCACGGTTGAAAGAAAAACAAAAGTTTTATGCACTTAAAATGAATAAACATGCCAGTGACTGACAGTACTCAATTCAGAGAAGACGCTTGTAATATTAGTAGTAGCAGTCATTGTTTACAAATTCGCACTTACCCTCTAACAGTGCACAACGGCTGCATATATATATAAAGATATTTTTATGTTTATACATTCTTTTTATAGATACAAATATTTACGTAAATGTTCTGTTTATAATAAACAGTATTAAACAACATTTACCGGCTTGAATGTCCGAGAAATTTTCATAGAAACCTGTATCCTATACGGGACCGACATTTAGTCTGACGTATCTTAACCGTTTCTGCCACCGAGGAGCGGACGATTTTACTGTCTTTAAACTTTAACCTTCCATGAATCTATCACGTACATTCATATATATATATATATATATATATATATATATATATATATATATATATATAATTATTTTTTAATAATATGTGGAAATTTCCACTTTTTACCTGAAGACGGTCACGAGACCAGAAACATGTGTAGTACATTATGTAAAACAAAGCATAATATTTTTTCTAAATAAATCCACATTACAACCAAAAACGTTTGCGGCACCTCTCTTTCTTTTTTTAATATACATACGTTTCTCTCGTTGGAACCACTACCAACCTCTTTTTTTATTATATATATATATATATATATATATATATATATATATATATAAATTAAAAGAAAGAACAGTAAGATTTATAATCACGTCATCTTATTAATTATTTTTATTTTTAAAAAACAGTGCTCAATAGAATTCTGCTCTTTTCCTCTCATTCCACGCCCTTACGTCTTATTGGCTTTATCGCCTTTCTTTGCGTGAAATGAATTAAAAAAAATGTTCTAATGAGTTACTTCCTTAGTTCCATCAGTATAGCCCTTTACAGTTAGGATCCACCATGCCACGTACACATGGTCGAATCATCCCCATTCCCTTTGTATTCCATTTGTAAGGAGGAAGTTTCATTCTCACTGTTTCTTCAAAAGACCCGCTAATTTGTGTAGCAGGCTTCCCAGATTATTCTTCCTACGATGATTGCCATCCAAGGGTAGAAAGACCAGTTCTTACCAATGTAATATCAGTCTTCTTGGCTCAAATGAAGGAACGTTCATCCCATATTAAAGTAATAAAGTATAAAACAGTTATTTGTGATTGTCATAGAGGTATTGATGAGGAGGATATTAGTCCCAGTAGCCATATGCAAATTAGGTTGTTTCTTCTTTGACAAATTTGCGTGCCTTTAGTAAAAAGAAAAGATTTTGACTTTTTGTTTTTGAGTATGATTGGGACGCTAAGCAATATAAACGAAAAAAAAGGTTGAAGAAAGATAGGGCAAATGGAAATAAAAGAGGAAAGCCAAAAGAATGGGGATAGAGAGAAAGATGAAGAAAGTTAGAAAAAAGTGAGAAACACCAGTAGAAAATAAAGGCTGAGAAGAAGAAGAAGAAGAAGAAGAAGAAGAAGAAGAAGAAGAAGAGGAGGAGAAGAAATGAAGATTTGGGGAGAAAGAATTGAAGAAGAAGAAGAAGAAGAAGAAGAAGAAGAAGAAGAAGAAGAAGAAGAAGAAGAGGAGGAGGTATTAATGAAGATTTGGGAGGAGAAAGCATTGAAGAAGAAGAAGAAGAAGAAGAAGAAGAAGAAGAAGAAGAAGAAGAAGAAGAAGAAGAAGAAGAAGGAAGATTTGAAGGAAAGCATTGAAGAAGAAGAAGAAGAAGAAGAAGAAGAAGGAAGAGGAGGAGAAGGTATTAATGAAGATTTGGGAGGAGAAAGCATTGAAGAAGAAGAAGAAGAAGAAGAAGAAGAAGAAGAAGAAGAAGAAGAAGAAGAAAGAGGAGGAGAAGGTATTAATGAAGATTTGGAAGGAGAAAAGTATTGAAGAAGAAGAAGAAGAAGAAAAGAAGAAGAAGGAAGAGGAGGAGAAGAAGAATGAAGATTTGGGGAAGAGAAAAGCATTGAAGAAGAAGAAGAAGAAGAAGAAGAAGAAGAAGAAGAAGAAGAAGAAGAAGAAGAAGAAGAAGAAGAAAGAGGAGGAGAAGGTATTAATGAAGATTTGGAAGGTGAAAGCATTGAAGAAGAAGAAGAAGAAGAAGAAGAAGAAGAAGAAGAAGAAGAAGAAGAAGAAAAGGAAGAGGAGGAGAAGGTAAGAAGATTTGGAGGAAAAGAAGAAGAAGAAGAAGAAGATGAAGAAGAAGGAAGAGGAGGAGAAGGTATTAATGAAGATTTGGAAGGTGAAAGCATTGAAGAAAGAAGAAGAAGAGAAAGAAAGAAGAAGAAGAAGAAGAAGAAGAAGAAGGAAGAGAAGAAGAAGAAGAAGAAGAAGAAGGAAGAGGAGAAGAAGGTATCAATGAAGATTTGGGAGGAGAAAGCATTGAAGAAGAAGAAGAAGAAGAAGAAGAGAAAGAAAGAAGAAGAAGAAGAAGAAGGAAGAGAAGAAGAAGAAGAAGAAGAAGAAGGAAGAGGAGAAGAAGGTATTAATGAAGATTTGGGAGGAGAAAGCATTAAAGAAGAAGAAGAAGAAGAAGGAAGAGGAGTAGGAGGTATTAATGAAGATTTGTGAGGTGAAAGCATTGAAGAAGAAGAAGAAGAAGAAGAAGAAGAAGAAGAAGAAGAAGAAGAGTACGGGGAAAGGAAGGAGACGTAGAGTGAGTGAGGGAAAATAATTATGAAAAAAAAAAACAAGTTTAAAAGTGCACAAAAAGAAAAAAAAAGTTAAAAGATCGAACTGAAAAAGTGAAGAAAACCGAAAGAAGAAGAATGAAGAAAAAGAGGAATGGTATTAAATAATTGAAGAGATTGACAAATGGCAGATTGAACGACATCGGGGAGGAAGAAGTTTAAATAGAAAACAAAAACATCAAAAACAGGAGAATCCATAGAAGATAAATGAAAAAAAAAAAAAAAAAAGAAAAGAAAAGAAAAAGAGCTCATGAGAAAAAAAAAAGGAGTAAAAGAAAATGAAAGAGAAGACCATATGGAAGATGAGAAATGGTTGCTAGGAGAAGATACGAAAAAAAAATAGATGAAGATGAAGAGAGGGGTAAAGAAAGTATAGAAGAAGAGAATACGAGAAAAAAAATAAAAAATATATATATATATATAGAAAATATAAAAAAGGCCGAAGAAAAAGAGGTGAATAAAAAGTAGAGAAAACAATGTCAAATATGAAGTAATTGTTTGAAAACAAACAAAACTTATTAATCTCTTTTAAGACCCTTGATGTGACATGCACCTTGAAAAGTGACAAATTTCAAAGAACACAATTTTTACGCAAATGTTTCAATAATGTTATCAGAATCGTCAAATATCTTTTAGTGATTTTTTTTTTTGATTAGTGATTGTGACATGAAGATACGAGTCACAGGCCAAGTATTCTCGAATGTTTTGTAGCCTAGAAGAATTTTAGAAAATAACTCGACTTAATAATTCTTCTTTCAAGTCTGACTAAACGAACGATAAAATTACAAATAAAAATCTTAAGAAATAAATCGTTAAATAATGTTTGTTTATTTTTTTACCGGCATATCAACTCCTTATGGGTCATTTTATGCCAAAATTAAATTTTCTTGTGAGCATTATTAATTTCTTTTATGTATATTTATTTTTTACAAAAAAATGCATTGTTGATAATTTTTATTTTTACAAAAATCTATTGCTGGTATTTATTTATACTATGAAAATGAGTTGCTGCTATTTATTTTTACTATGGAAATGTATTGCTGGTATTTATTTTACTATGAAAATGTATTGCTGGTATGTTTTTTACTATGGAAATGTATTGCTGGTATTTCCTTTACCATGGAAAGATATTGCTGGTATTTATTTTTACTATGAAAATGTATTGTTGGTATTTTTTTAACTATGAAAATGTATTGCTGGTATTTATTGTTACTATGGAAATGTATTGCTGGTATTTATTTTTACTATGAAAATGTATTGCTGGTATTTTTTTACTATGAAAATGTATTGCTGGTATTTATTTTTACTATGAATATATTGCTGGTATTTTTTTTACTATGGAGATGCATTGCTGGTATTTTTTTGTACTATGGAAATGTACTGCTTATATTTATTTTTACTATGAAAATGTATTGCTGATATTTTTTTACTATGAAAATGTGTTGCCGGTATTTTTACTAACAAAATTTTTATATTTTCATAGTGTTTTGAGCCCAGTCTGGGGGTTAACTATTTGCCCAAAGCTAGGACCCTAACATGTGCTAGCACCCCGGGTCAATGTGAACATGGGAACAAAAGCAATTGGGAGGTGGTTACATGCTGCTCAAAACCTTCCGATCAGAGGCCTTGCTGCTCGATGTAGTTTATCGTCTTGCCCAGGAAATTCGTAAAATAAGAAATAAAAAAAAGGCACGAACAGAGTTGATAAACAAAAACGCGCTAGTAAATAAATAACAAAAAAAAAAAAAGGTTAAAAATTATCGCTTGAAGATATTAGATTGATTGATTTATTTTTTACGGTTTATCAACCCTCCGGTATTTATTTAAAACCGACACATTTTTGAATTAAAAGAATGATGTTCCTTTTTTGTTAGTGAATAGTGTATTAATAATGTTTTAGAAAATAACTGTTTTTTTTTTTTTCAGATAAATGTCCTGGGAGGATGAGATTGATTCACACCATTCTGAAAGCTATTGCAGCATGTGAATATATTGTACTCGACTGAAATTCGAACACGGCATTCCGATTTCTGGTTACAAGTCGCTACCCATTGCACCAACCGCACATCCGAAAATAGAAGTGGGAACAGGAACATAAAACGAGTTTTATGAGTGACAAGAAAAAGAGAGTAACGTTGTTTTTAAAAAAATCTATGCCAGTAAAATTTTTGTAAACATTTTTATTACTAAATTATATACACGGGTACTTTCACAATATATTGGGCTGGTGCATAATTATCAGGCGTTTTCAACAATATTTATTAGAAAAACGCCTGATAATTATGCACCAACCCAATATTTGCTTTATAAAGCAAATAGCGATTTAGTAAGCGTGGCTTACTTCTGGCACAAGGTCGAAAGCATGGAGCACCCAGTGAGGATCGAAATCACTCTGCTTTATAAAGCATAGATGCACTAGTCAAAATAAAAAAAAACAAACAAACAATTTTTATGATAGACAATGCTTTATTCACTTAGATTACTTTCAGTCGAATATTCACATTTTTTACAATTATTATCACAACGTTTCGACTGTTGTGCCCTCCGGCCTTCTTCAGGTGTCTGTTGATCGAGGCAATAAATAGCACCTACGTGTGATATTTCTTCCGGGTGACATCTGAAACCGGTTCTTTTGGTAACAGTTTGTCTCGTTATGACACCCCTCCCCATTTACTCTTGCCTTTGGCATTCTGCAATTTCGCCTCTTTCATCACAAGTCGATTCCATTCAGATGAATCGAATAGGCATACACCTGAAGACGTTCGGAGGAGACAACGTTCGAAACGTTGGGATAAAAAAGAAAAAAAAATATCAGAACATTAGGCCGAATGTAAATAATGGTAAATCCTCAACAAATAGATTTAGCCAAAAATATTTCATCGAATAATAAATTAAAATGATCTATCTATCTATCTATCTATCTATCTATCTATCTATCTATCTATCTATCTATCTATCTATCTATCTCAGTTTGTTTGTTTCCATCATCTATCTATCTATCTATCTATCTATCTATCTATCTATCTATCTATCTATCTATCTATCTCTATCTATCTATCTATCTATCTATCCTATCTCATCTATCTCAGTTTGTTTGTTTCTATCTATCTATCTATCTATCTATCTATCTATCTATCTATCTATGTCCACATCTATCTATCTATCTATCTATCTATCTATCTATCTATCTATCTATCTATCTATCTATCTATCTATTTATTTGTTTCTATCTATGTCCATCATCTATCTATCTATCTATCTATCTATCTATCTATCTATCTATCTATCTATCTATCTATCTATCTCTATCTCTATCAGTTTGTTTCTATCTATTTCTATCTATCTATCTATCTATCTATCTATCTATCTATCTATCTATCTATCTATTTGTTTCTATCTGTCATCATCTATTATCTCATCTTTTTATGTTTCTATCTATCTATCTTTTTGTTTCTATCTATCTATCTATCTATCTATCTATCTATCTATCTATCTATCTATATATATATATTTATTTTTTTGTACGCTTATTCAGGCCGGAGCGTACAACGGCGGAAACGCTGTGAATATGGCAATGAAGATGAGGATAACAGTCCGAATAATGTAAATAATGTAAGTATTGTCGCTCGAGTTATCTGTTGATATAACTTGTTGGAATTCTGCTGTCCTTAAAAAGACGTTAAATGCTTGTAGTTTTTTCGTGTTTACATAGGTGTTAATGCGTTGAAAACATCGTTTTCCATACGCTCACCGGAGTTAAGAAACGTCGAGCTTGGTCAGTACATAGATGGGTGACCTCTTGAGATGCCGTGAGCTTGTATGTGCGGATAAATGTCTGGAATTGTTTATCGGAGAACGGAGTTCTAATTTCCGTTTTGTTCGTGATATTTACCCACGCGAAGATACCGTTGAAAAAGGCATGAATCAAGATCTTCTTTTCCCCCCAGCTATGGGTTAATTAGCAAGACTTGTATCAGTAAATCGTTATTATTATCTAAAAAAAAAAATTTTGTGACTTTAAATAAAATGGAAAGGGTTGATGAGAAGCAGATCATGAATGCATCAATCAAGAACACACACGCACATATTGTTTAAAATAAAGCTATGGCTTCTTTAGCTAAGATCTTTTTATACTGGTAGGTGTAATATTTCGTAAAAAGAAGGTAAATAAAAATTGTTACTTACCTGAAGTTGAAAAATGAAATATGTCCGTGGTATGAGTTTGAAGTAAAACCAATTGTCCCTCCTTTTTTGTTTATCTCCGCAATAAAATAATCTGTTTTTGTTTTATAATTGTCACTTCTCTGTCACGTCGGACTTGTTGTATTTTCTTTCTTTTTTTTTAATTTTTTGTAAAAATCAAAACAAAAGAAATGTTTCACGTGTTTAGCAAAAGATGCACTATAAAAATCACCTCGGCATCATCACCAGAAATGAGTGCCGAATTTTCTTATTTTTTTAACTACGACTGGAGATTTTTTTTTAAAAAAGAAATGAAACGAAAATAAGCCTAAAGACAAGTCCATGAAAAAAATAAAAATAAAATAAAAATCGAAAATAAAAATGAAAATAAAATAAAAAAAATCAATCGGTACCCCGCAAAAAAAAAAAAAAAAAATTGACGAAGAAGCGGGAAAAAAAAAGAAAAAGAAGAAAGCGACGATTATTTCATCGGGAAAGACGAACGGAGTGACGAAGAACAAGGACAGGTACCCATCGCGCGCCAGCACCTGTTTGATAACCGTGCTGATTGTTTAGTGAGTAGATGGCGCGCTGGTGGCTGTCTCTAGGTGTTGCGATTGCGACGGGTGTGTGGCAGATATTAAGCTGTGACAGTCACGCCGAAGGAAGAATAAGACTTATAGTCTCACAGCACCCAGAACCTCTTTATCGTTTGGTCAAATCCTCGCACCTAACACTAAAGGTGCACAATAGATTTTTTTTTCACAAGCACCGAAGGAAGCAGTAGCTAAAATAGATAGAAAATGCGGTCTGGATCATGCTGGTGCTGATATATAGTCTGTTATATAGTCGTTGAATTTTCACACCGGACGGTAATATCAAACCGGTTCTTGTTGGAGATCAAGTGAAAGCAAGTCTTCTCTGTTTACTATTATTATTATTATTACTTCCTTTTTGAAATCCACACCTGATGTCTGCAGGTTATATTATTATTATTATTAGTATTGTTTCCTTTTTAAAAATCCACACCAGATGTCTGTAGGTTAACGAGAAACAACAAAGTTTGTACAAATCTATAATACCGATTCGGTGAATCCGTGCCAAGACGGGGAATTATTCCTTGTATAATATTTTCCCTAATATGCTTCGTCCAGTACAAGGCCCAAGAGCCATTCCTGGTAGAATGTTAAAGTCGAAATGGTAACGATGAATGAGGCGTTTAATATTAGTGAAAAAGCAGGTGGTACGAAATGAAAATTGTGAGGATAAGGGGGATAGATAAAAACTGACCCTTGACTTGAAGAGGTCAAGACTGAAGTGTTCATTCATCAGGGAGTTATCGCTCACGTCGTCCCTGTTGGCTGTAACAAGGGTGAGGTCAAGTGACAGCAAGAATCTTTAATATAGCAACACCTTGCTCAGTATTAATTTTGGTGAAAATGTCAGAGTTTTTTCTTTTTAGTTATGCATATTATATTATAATTTTTAAAAATTTTACATTTTATATATATTCTTTTACAATGATGTTCACCCTGTACAAGGCCTGAGAGCCACTCGAGGTAGAAGGCTACAGAGTAAGAGGCACAGTCTATGCTAATATGTGGGGAAGATAACGGTTAACCCCTAGACTTGAATCGGTTAAGAATTCGGAGTAGAATCCACATGGGAGTTTGTTCCGCAAAACATCAGTTATTAGGTATATTTTAGAAGTATGATTTTCGCGCTACTGGAGAAAGATGGTCCCGAGAGAAAATAAAAAGATCTGACGCTAAGAAAGGGATGATGCCTGTTTTTGATTAGGACATGGCACAGTGGACAAAGGGGTTAGTTAGATCCAGTGACAAGACCCAAAGAGTGTGAGTTCAATACCCGGTTAAGGCGGTGGAGAACTTGGAGAGAGGAATTAACAGATAACTGACATCCATTAAACATGGCACGTGGAACTAGAACAGTCTATCCCAGCGAGCGAAATAAAGGGTTCAGTTCGACGTTCCAAACACCTGAAGAAGACTGGAGTGTACAACGGCTGAAACGTGATAAATATGATGAAGATGATAGTCCGAACAATGTAAATAGTTTACATAATACCTCATCTCAGAAATATAGACAGAGATTGAAGATCAGAATTCAGATTGTATAATAAATTTGTGCGGGTGCGGGTGTGGGGAGCTTTGGGTAAACTGTTTAACATGTGCACGATGTCTGGCATTCTTCTAAAGAAGAAAGTTTGTTTTTTTTATTTTCGCTTTAACAATAATGCTTAGTGGTTAGGGAAAGGGTTAAAAAGATTAATCTTCTTGAACTAGAAAAAAGAAGTAGTTTAAAACAGTCCATTAGAAACAGAACTTTGATATGATGCAATTTAAACTGAATAGCAAATTCGGTCATCACTGAATTCCCTGTACTTTCGGCCATGTGCTACAGCTAAGCCGCGTTTAGGTCCCCATTGGATGCCCAGTACTTTCGGTCATGTGTCACATCTAAGATGCGTTTAGGTCCTCTCTGGACGCACAGGACTTTCGACCATGTGGAACATCTAAGCTACTCATAGGTCCTCTCTTGTCGACCCTTTTTTTCGGCTATGAGCCACATTTAAAACACGCTTAAGTTCTCACTGGGTGCTTGTACTTTGGACCATGTACCACATTTAAGATACGCCAAGGTCCTCACTGGGTGCTTCTTACTTTAGGCCATGTGCAATATCTTAACTGAGCTTAGGGCCTCACTGGATGCCCCGTACTTTCCGTTATGTGCCACATCTAAGCTGCGCTTAGGTCCTCACCGGATGCCCAGGTCTTTCGAACATGTGGAACATCTAAGCTATACTTAGGTCCTCTTTGGACGCCCTATATTTTCGTACTATCGACCATGTTCAACATCTGAGCTACGTTTTGGTCCTCAGTGGATGCTGCTTACTTTAAGCCATGTGCAACATCTAAGCTACGCTTAGGTCTCGCAGGGTGCTTCTTATTTAGGCTTTGCGCAGCATCTAAGCTGCGCATAGGTCCAACAAGGTACATTTTCGACCATGTGCCACATCTAAGCTACGCTTAGGTCCTCACTGGGAGCTCTGTATATTCGACCATGTGCAACATCTAAGTTGCGCTTAGGTCCTCATTGTGTGATTCTTACTTTAAGCTATGTGCAACCTTTAAACTGGGCTTAGGTCCTCACTAGGTGCCCCGTACTTTAGACGACGTGGAACATCTAAGCTATGCTTAGGTCCTCACTGGGTGCCCTGTACTTTCGGTCACGTTGCACATCTAAGCTGCGCTTAGGTCCTCACTGGACGCCCAGGACTTTCGACTATGCGCAACATCTAAACTACACTTAGGTCTACTCTGGATGCCCGGTATTTTTGATCATGTGCCACATCGAAACTACGCGTAGTTTAGATGTTCGCTTAGGTCCTCACAGGGTGCCTCGTATTTTCCGCCATATACACCATCTATGCTACGCTTAGGAAACCACCATTGGCAACTTCTTTCTTCTTGCGATGATCTTTTTTTGTTTGTTTGTCGTTTCACTTCTTTCATCACTGTCGTCAGTGTTACCTTTCTTTTAAACGTTTCTTAAGGCGACCGTCAGCCTTATTATTCTTGCAGAGTTTGTCGACTTTTCTTCTTTCTCTTTGTAATATAGTCTAACTCGTTCTGTCGTAATCACAGTATCCGAAAAAAAAAACAAACAAACAAACAACAAAACAAAAAGAAAAAAAAGAAAACTAAATAAAAACGTGCCGGTAATAACTGAAATCGTGGAAATAGAAGTAATAGCAATACTCGACGTTTACGGTTACTGCTCTCGTGGTTATATGAAGCAGTGGTAGTAATGGTAGTAGCAGGATATAGCAGATCTAAACATCGTGAAACTGCATTACGGGCACTGGCGGAGTGACGAATGATGGAAGGTGTTTTCTTTCTCTATTTTATTTTTGCCTTCTGCATATGGGCGATGGTTCAATGATACACGTGTTTCGAGGTGTTAAATCCTTTGTGACTGCTTTCCTCATGGGATGTGTGTTTGGTAATCTGATTTAGGATGGTTGCATTCATATAACGATATGAATGTTTGTCTGTCCCTATTTTCATATGTGTATGTGTCCATTGTCGTTATGGCTATGAGTGGGTGGGCGTGTAAATTGAACATACGTAGACAACAATCTATGTCTGATTTTCAGTGACCGTGAGTTTTGTAAGTTAAGCGTATCATGATATTTTTTACCTCTAACTTTTTGTTGTATTAGAGCTAGCTCCAATAAAATGGCGACGCCAGGTGACAGTGCATTTTATGAAAATAAATAAATGATTCAAATATATTTATATATAGGATTACTTTTGACGGTATAGGTAGGATAAACAACCACGACATTTTACACATGCGCACATATATACACGTACAAACACTCATACGCAAAATGAGGAAAAAAATCAAACACCAATAAAAAGATCATAAATTATTATTTTTTTAACATAATATAAAATAACGAAAATGAGAAAATCGGCAGTCAATTGAGGATACCTCCTGACGAGTAGACAGAACAGTTATAAAAATAAGGTCCGTCTATTAAACTCTGAAGTAGTGATGCTGAATATAACATTAATCAGCTAGGTGACAAATTTCATATTTGTTTAATCCTATATATATATATATATATATATATATATATATATATATATATATGTGTGTGTGTGTGTGTGTGTGTGTGTGTGTGTGTGTGAAAAGTGTATATAAATATAAATAAATATATATATGTATAATTATTTATATATTATATGCGCGGTACTTATTAGAAAGCGCTCAATATCAGAGATAGAGCTAACATATTTGGTTGGATAGATGTGATGTGTGACCCTGGGTTTCACGATTTAGCGATCGTCAGACAAACTGATTAATGCTTTAAAAAAATTTGGGTTTATGTAGATTGCGTGTATTGGTGTTATTGTGGAAGTGGTGGGGGGAAATTTCGTCGTTTTGTCATTCATCATACTAACGCAAACATCGATATATGCAGACACATATACATACTTGGTCGTCCATCGGGACTCATACATATATAAACATATGTGGGCAGTTTCGGATATGACATATGTATGTATACGGGTGATGTTATGTCTATACATACGCATTTGTATGTTGAAATGTTGAAATGTTGAAATTTAAACACTGGAAGTCTGGCGGAAATGTCTAGTGAATGTCTCGTGAATGTATACATGTCATATTATGTATTTTTTCCGCTGAAAAATATTTCCTCATATACACACACACACACACACACATATATATATATATATATATGTATGTATTTACAAGTGATTGAAAAATATTTTCTGCAGGATGAACCCGTCAAACTATAATTTTTACAACACGGAAGAGTCCATCATGCATAAAATAGGGACTTTTCAATCACCATATATATATATATATATATATATATATATATATATATATATATATATATATATCATAGGATAAAGAATAAATAGAAAACTTTTCCTTATCCCATTTCCGTCGGATTCTAATACATAAATGATCCATATTTGATCCTAATTCGCACACACACACACACACACACACACACACACACACACACACACACACACATATATATATATATATATACATAATATATATTATGTATATAAAACTAATCGCCATATCTGTTGCTCACAATACATTCGAGTAACTTGCTGAAATTTAAAAAACAAAAAAACGTATTTATGAAAACAAAAGAGATCTTATACACAACAATTCCTGAAATGCAGTAGTTATAGATAGAAATAGATTCAACCTCAGTTTTGATCTAAAGAATGCCACACTTATTAAAAGAGAAAATAACTTACTTAGGCGGAAAATCCTTGAGATTGCTGCTATTGACTCTTACCAAAATATAAATCTGCGCCTTGGAATTTGTAAAAATATTTCTATTCTTGAAAGAATTACTTCTTTCCCAAGCCAAAATACATGATTATAAAAATGTTAAAAAAAAAAAATGAAAAGAAAATGATAAAATTCACAACTTCATGTTATTTAAATTTTATAGCACATAAATTAATCCCAATTTAGAATCTTTTAGAGATGAATTTGCATAAAACATTCAAGAAAATCTTTTACTCGCTTTCGTTTATTAGACATTAAGTTATGCCACTTAGTTTCCTCCATAACTTATCCAGATTTTTCAGCTAACCTGCTGAATATATATGAGCGTTTCTTAAATTTAAAAAAAAAAATTACAACATTTTGCTGTCGTCTGTAAATACAGATTACAAAATAAAATCCTTGCATTTACCCTGATAAAGTCCCTCAGATGTTTTTTCTTTTCTTTTTATTTATATATAAAGCACTTTTTTTGACACATTGGCGAGGTATTTTGATTATTTTTTCCTTTTTTTTTTTTTTTTTTAAAAAAAAAAAAGTGGTGAGGGTTATTATTGTGTTTACGGCTTTAATTTGATCTTGGCAGGATGGGTGTTTCCTGGGGTATAAAAGCTCCAATTTTCGTATTACATCTGCCGACCGCCTGACGATTGCTTAAAGGCATGAAACTTATATTAGCGGTTGAACTGTGTACACCAGTGCGGTAATTCCTTGTTTAGAATAGCCCTACCATAATATATGGTGTTGAGCACTTTTTCTGCTGTGTATACACGGCAGACTCTTTCTAAGACATGATTATTTCTATTTCTGTACCCTTCCTTGTACAAATTAATCGAAACAACAGATTTAGCTCCCCTTCTTTTAACATACAGTCAGTTTTAAAACCACTGGAGTGAAAGGGTGTAATCGATTTCTATTTTTTCCTCAGATGAGGTCTTTTGCAGTAGGGTGCAGTAATATGAATCTATTTTCGGGATGTATGATGAAATTTCTTTGGCGTTGAAAAAATATGGCGTCATTAGTGATTGCATTAGATTTTTATCACGCCTAGATACTATTGTCTCGATTGTCGATTAGTTGTCCTACGGCCATTGTCTAAGATGGACGTTACTCCAAGGAAGCGTACGAAAATTGAAACACTGCACATACACACGGGCAAGCCTTACCAGTGAGCAAATCAAAATACTATAGACTGGCCGAGAAACTCTCCTCATTTAAAATCAATCGAGAATCTTGTTGATCTACAATGACAGACTTTGTGGAATGGACATAGGAATTATTAACATGTACACTAGGTCATATTTCATTGACAAAAGAGTAAATAAAAACGGAATTATTTGCTTTGTTTCAATTAATTTGCACAAGGGTGTGTATATATATATATATATATATATAATTGAGAGGATTTGAGATAACTATAATTAAGTAATTCATCGAGTCTAGCAGAAACCTCAACAGAATGCAGAAAGGACTGTACGGTCGTTTCGTCCTAAATTTGAGACTCATCAGCCGTACGCATCCACTACCGAAACCCGGACAGCTACGTTATCAGGCAAACGTCATACCAACTGTCCCAACGGGCCTTGGTGACGCAGGAGTGGCGAATCAGACTTGATATAGCTGGATCACATATTCCGTCCCTTTCTATTTGCATAAGCCATCATCAAAGACGACAATTACATTACAATATATTAAACAATACACGGGATAAACTTAGACGGGAATTAAAAACATGTATCAATTTGATTATTTTCTTTCGTCTTTCAATGATACTGTTATTAAGTTTATCAGACGATATGAAAGGAATTTGCATAAAATAGTCTAAACTTGTCTATATTATTTAATGAAACATGTATCAATGAAGAAATGTTGCCTATATATATATATATATATATATATATATATATATATATATATATATATATTTGAGGCATGTGCTCTCCGGCAGAGGAAGAATTTCTTCCCTTCCTTTATAGGAAAAAAAAAACTGTCTGATTTATAGTGCTTTAAACCGCACGACCACGAAGAACTTCACAGCCCAGAAAGATTCAATTATCAACATTTACTCATTTATTTGTAACCCACGTCCCTAAAAAAAAACAAATGGAGCTGAACATTATTTTTATGTTTAGATGCATTTAAACTGATCAAATTTTATTTCAATCTGGTGTGATCGCCAAGGAATAATCCACTTTGAATTCTTACCACCGAATGCAACAATTAATGCTCAAATATACTGTCAGCAATTAGAGCGTTTGAACCAAGCTTTGAGGAAAAAAAAGACCTGCTCTAGTGAATCGAAAATAGGTGATGTTTCATCAGGACAATGCGCGACCCCACACAGCAAGAATCACGTCACAAAAGATCGAAGAACTTGGTTGGGAGAAAATTCCTCATCCACCTTATTCTCCCGATCTTGCTCCTTCAGACTACCATTTGTTTCATAGCTTACAGAATCATTTGGAAGAAACAGTTTTTGTAACACAGGAAGAGGTTAAAACTGACATTTGTGAGTTCTTTGAATCAAAGCCAAAAGAATTTTACAGTAATGGAATTAGTAAGCTTGTTAATAGATGGAAGGAAATCATAGATAATCAGGGAAAATACATTGTTGATTGAATCTGTAATTAAATGTAACATTTGGTCACTTGTTTTCTTTATTCAAAATTCGGACAGAACTTATGGAATGACCTGATATATATCAATTTTCTGCTAGGAAAGTTGTAAATCTTTTTCGACAGAATCTATCTAGCATAATTATAAGTCTACTATTCGACCATGCTTTGTATATTCCTGCCACACATGGTGCTTCTGTGATACATTTAAAGATTCTTGACAAAATCCAAAGAAGTGTCTGCAATGTTAATGCTCCTGAGGTGGCATCACAGCTTCGGTTAATTTTCCATCGCCATAACATAGTTTCCTTCTGCCTTTTCTATGAATAATTTCATGGTGATTTTTTTGATGAACGTGATTCTATGGCACCTAGACATTATGAATTTAAACGCTGTACTAGATTGGCAGCAAGGTCTCATCATTTTACAGTTGAAATGGCTACATGTAACTGCAAGTTCTATTCTTACAGTTTCTTCTATCGCACTTGTCGAATATTCTTCCGGCTTCTTGCTTTCCAGTCAAGTTTGCTTTTCAAAAATGTAAATGTAATGTCAATCGTCATCTTTCGTTTTCTTGATTCTTGTTTTTTTATCGTCCTATCTCTTGAATAGTGTTTATTTTTCTTATATTCTCTAACACTTAGCAACCCCGCGTGTCTTAGTGGCTTTAACGCCTTGCTTTGGGTGAAATGATTAATAAAAATTTGTTTAAAATGTACGTGTTAAAAAAATTGACGGATCTTCAAGCTACGATAGGAAGGATTTTTTTTTCTGTTTGCATCAACAGATGAAAATATGCATTGTCGGTGAGGGAGAAATTTTGCATCTAAACGACAATTTGATATCTGCCGAGTCTTTCAGTTTTCTCACTCTCCTGCGGTCTTCCTCGATTACATTGGTTGCGTCACAGAAAAGGTAATGCAACTTCTACCTTTTATTCAGATATGATCTGCCATACTAGAATTTTCCTACTTCGTTGTTGATAGCTTTTCTGTTTTCTTCTTAAAAAATGGACGTTGCGTCTCACACTCCTTCCCTGTCTTTTGAATAGGAGTAGGGGTTTATCCACAGTTTCTTGTTTAGGATTATTTTTCCAGTTCCCTCTTTCCTTATGTAACCCTATATCTTCGGCATCTAAAACATGTAATGTACCATATACCATCTTCCGCGCCCTACCTTTACCTCGCGAGATAAACGCGGCCTTCATATACCATCTTCAGCATCCTACCTTTACCTCGCGAGATAAACGCGGCCTCCATATACCGTCTTCCGCGTCCTACATTTATCTAGCGAGATAAACCCGGCCTCCATATACCGTCTTCCGCGTCCTACCTTTATCTCGCGAGATTAACGCGGCCTCCATATACCATCTTCCGCCTCCTACCTTTATCTCGCGAGATTAACGCGGCCTCCATATACCATCTTCCGCGTCCCACCTTTATCTCGCGAGATAAACGCGGCCTTCATATACCATCTTCCGCGTCCTACCTTTATCTCGCGAGATAAACGTGGCTTCCATATACCATCTTCCGCGTCCTACCTTTATCTCGCGAGATGAACACGGCCTTTATTTACCATCCTCCGAGTATACGCTTTGGATTGGTCACTACAGTTTCACCACCAAAGTGACTTAAACCGTGTTCTACCTTTATCAAGCGAGATAAACAAATGGCTTCTACCTACAGTGGCTCTTGGGCCTTACCCAGGGTGAACATTATTGTAAACAAAAAGGCTTAGTATCTGATATTTCTGGAGATAGTACATCGGAAGAAGGCACGGATGAAGAACAGAACACAGCGGACGAATTTACTTTAATTGGTAATGACGCCTGTGCAAATCATGGACAACACTTTTTTACTTTATTTCTGTACAAAATATCAAGAAGCTCAGTTGGAGTTACTGCTTCTAGATCAGTTTAAGTGTACGTAAGAGAATGGAGAAACGTAATCGATCATGAATACTGGTTTGTCTTTATTTATAACCATTGGCGAATTAACTTATCTATCAATCATTTGATTACACTATGCCTGACAAGCACAACAGTTGTGAGTTAGCGCCCAATTGTAGCAGTCAATATTTCGGTCCAGGTTCCGAAAGCAAATGCAAGGCATTTTCGATTAAAAGGTTACCACTCTGTGTTCTTGGCCTATTTGTCATCTACTCGCAGGTAGGAAAACATGGGTATGTCAAACGCTGTTTAAGACGAGTAACAATTACGTAATCTATCTATCTATCTATCTATCTATCTATCTATCTATCTATCTATCTATCTATCTATCTATCTATCTATCTATCTATCTATGTACAGGGTGCTCCAAGGCAGTGTAATGGTTAGCAAGTTTGTCTCGCTAGATTAATTACGACTGTGTAGGGAGTTCGATCCTCAATGAGTGCCCCATGCTTTCGGCCTTGTGCCACATCTAAGCTACGTTTGGAAAATCACTATCTATCTATCTATCTATCTATCTATCTATCTATCTCTGAAAGTGTATTCATCCCTATTTATATATAATTCCTTCTCTCTCTGCTCCTATCTATCTATCTATCTATCTATCTATCTATCTATCTATCTATCTATCTATCAAAGTGTATTCATATCTATCTATCTATCTATCTCTGAAAGTGTATTCATCCCTATTTATATATCATTCCTTCTCTCTCTGCTACTATCTATCTATCTATCTATCTATCTATCTATCTATCTGCCAAAGAGTATCTATCTATGTGATGAGATGATAATGAAAGAACATGCTTTAGGAAGACAGGAGATGCCGATTGATGTTGCATTTAAGTTTCTGAAGATCGTAGGTAGCAGGGAAACAAGAGACTGGAAGGGAGTTCACCGTTAGGAAGTGCGAGAAAAGAAACTGTTAAAATAGAAGAGAGAGTTGCGTCTAGCTAGTTCAAAAGTAAAACGGTGGTACCTAACTGCCAATCTAGTAGCCCACTTAAATTCATGCAGTCTAGGGAGTATGTAAATAACTCATCAGAACAGTTGTCATTAATTTACAAAAATAATGTTTTAACACACACACACACACACACACACACACACACACATATATATATATATATATATATATAGATACACCTAGTGAGCCAGACAAACCTACCTAGGTTTCACCTAAACGGATCGTCAGGGAAAGTTTTCGAAACGAGTCTAGTTATCTATATATATATATATATATATATATATATATATATATATATAAATATACATATATATATACTGACTCTCCTGTCGATTCGACGTATGAGGGTCAAGCAGATCAGTTCTTTGGAACCGACAGCCAGACACCAGCACATATGATTTGATTATAGTGGTGAAGGCTTTCTGCAGAACCAAACACACATTTTTACGTGTCCAAACGTCCCCAACCGATTGTTCACAGGTTTTGAATTCAGAGTTGTCCTTCTCCTAGACGAGTTACCATCCAAGGCTATAGAACACAGTCTTTTTTCTCCAAGTAAAAACCTTTTTTCTCCAACGGTACCCCACTAAAAACTGATAGCGTAAACATTTTGAAAAATCCTGCGAATTTTAAAATTAAAATTCGTAGGTGGAAATGGTTATTAACTGAAGGCATCGTAATTCCAATTGTAAAGAAAATTACATCTGTTTAATGAAAATAAACATTGATCTCTATTTGGTGAATCAGTTTTAACATATTTCAAATTCTATGTTGTGTTAAAGGACTCACCTGGATTATACCAACCGATTATTATATATATATATATATATATATATATATATTCATTTCACCCCAAGCAAGATGGGAGTGCCACTAGTACGCAGGGGTTTATAGTGAGTGAACGTGACAGAAAAGACTGCGGTGATTGAAGAAATGAGAAAAGATGAAGAATGGGGTTCAAGTCAACAGAAGATGGCGATTGACGTTACATTTAAATTTTTAAAGACTGTAGTTATCTGGGAAGTAAACGGAAGGATATTCCACAGTTGGGAAGTGCGAGAATAGAAACTGTTGGAGTAGAAGTGGCAGTTACATTTATCTATTTTAACAATAAAAGAACGGGACCTAGATGACAATCTAGTACCACGCTTAAATTCATGTAGTCAGGGTATCAGAAAAGATTGCTCGCCAGAACAGTTGGCATGACAATATTTGTCGAAAACACAGAGGGAAGCCACATCACGTCGCTGAGAAAGTGACTAAAGTCGAGATGCCTGGGCAGGATAGATTACCTTTAGATCCATCTTTGAATTTTATAAAGAACCTCGAGGTAAATAGCAGAAGCACCAGGCCACTGGGTGAAGAGATAAATGCATGCTTTGAGGGCATTCGTGTGAAAGCGATTCCATCTGAAAAACCTGAATTTGAAATATTTAACTATTTCAACAGTAAAAGAGTGGGACTTAAGTGCCAATGTAGTAGGACGCTTATATCCATGTATTTGGGGCACCAGAGAGACAAGCACATCAGAACAGTCGTCATGAATATATTTGTAGAAAAGGCAGAGGGAAGCCACGCCACGCCGGTGAGAATGTGACGGAAATCAAAATGACTCGTCAGGTATCGATTATATTAGAGACCCTTCTTTGAATTTTGCTAAGAATCTCGTGATATACAGCAGGAACACCAGACCAGATATGGCAACAGTATTCAATGCACGGACGAATGGTAGATTTGTAAATGTGCATGATGGATTTTGACGTCAAAAGGTTTCCGGCGCGACACAGTTAACCAACTTTCTATGCAGCAGACATAGCGATCGATTCAATATAATCACATAAAGTAGCAATCGACTTGGGACCTTTCGTCTTTGGGAAACTGGCTGAAAATAATCCATTGCCCGAAAAGCCGCGTAAACGCTTTGAAACCTCTATCTATAAAAGGCAGGATGTGTGTGCGTGTGTGTGTGTGTGTGTAACGAATGTACGGCCGCAATTTTTGATGGATTTGCACCAAAATTTACATGCATCTGCTCCAAGTTAGTGGGAAAGCCAGGACCGATTTTGCATTTTCCAACTCCCATCGATAGCGGAAATAATCGATTTTTCATGCTTCTACGGCAGTTTTCATGTAGTTTGCGCCCATTTTGTACTGGCCAGAGTGAGAGCCAATAGGTGGCTGCCACAAATAGGCAGGATTTTCTATTGGCCAGCGTGAGAGCCAACAGATGACTGTCACGAATGTTAACTAGTATGCTAGCATGCAAAAAAATCGATAGCTGCATTCGTCACAAGTGGGAAAAATTTAAATCTGCATGGCACTTTACTCCAATTGGCTCATTCGCTTGCTTAAACTCAACGTTGATTCTGATTCCGCAGAACTGGGTTGGGTGTGAAAAAGTATTTGTTGTTAACATTCTTTTTTCATTCGGTTTTTCCAGTTACGAGTCCTTTTTTAAAGCTGATCGTTTTGTGCTCATTTTGTTTAGTTCTTTTTTTCGTAAGAGATTTAATGTGTAGTATAGAGCTTAGAAAAAATTCGCAGTGTGAGATAGGCAAGAAGTAAGGCATGTAGCAACATCAGCACGGCAAAGGGCACTCCTTCAAAGGCAAGGAAGGGCAAAAATATTTTAAGTCAAGTGATAGCGATTGCTGTATGAGTCGTACGATTTTTGAATCAAGCACGGGCAACGCCGGGCCCTGCTGCTAGTCTGTCAATATTGGAAAGTGAAGGCTTTCAAACTACCGTTTATTGACAGTGTTTTCTTTCTTTCTTTTTGGTTTTGGTTTTGTTTTTATTAACATTCACCCTATAGAAGGCGTCCCGGGTACTACGATAAACTACTTCCGGGTCCTGGGTAAAACTATAGACTACATCCACGTCCTATGTAAGATGATAAACTACATCAGCGTCCTGGGTATGACGATAAACTACATCGACGTCCTGGGTAAGATGATAAACTACTTCCGGGTCCTGGGTAAGACGATAAACTACATCCAACAGCAAGCCTTTGATCAGGAGGTTTTGAGGTTTTTTTAATTGCTGGTGTTCCCAGGTCCACCCTGACCCGGGGTGGTAGCACCTGTTTGGGTCCCAGCTATGGGCAAATAGTTAACCCCCAAACTGGGGTCAAAACACTATGAAAGTGTAACAATAGGTTTTAATACCAGAAATACTTTTTTGTAAAAAATTATTATCAATAATATATATTTGAAAAAAAACAAAAAAAAAAAAAAAAAAAAAAACAAACAAACAAAAAACAATACAAGGACCAAGAGCCGCCCAAGTAGAGGATTACTGTGTGGAAATGAATTAGCGTAAGAATGCGCAAACGTTGGAAGAATCGAGTTTAAGTAGACTTTAGATGGAACCGGAAACCCAATCCTAAACAAAAAAAAGTTATAAAGCTCTAATCCTGTTAGAAAGCCCGGGGAGGAGCATGATCCGGACGGTAGTCGAACTTATCTACTTATCTACTACTAAAATAAAATAAATGATTATTGAATAAAATTTCAGTGCTCAGGCTCAGAAGTTGGAAGTACAGAGTTGAAGAAGACTTTAGAAAGATCAGGGAAAGCGAATTCGAAGCAGGAGCTTTATCTGTTCAAAAGATCGAGAAGGCGTGTGAACTGGACGTTAGGCGACCCTCTCTAATTCTATTCCAAAATTAAATTCAAGTCTTTTATTTTCCAAATATCTTCTCAGTGACTGTAGGGCAGATTACGCGCAATCCATTGTTAATGCTAGATTCTGGAAAACGGTCGGCTGATTCTGTGATTATAGAAAGTACCTAAATTAAGCACCTCGAGGCGGCGTAATGGTTAGCAAGCTTGTCTCGCTAAAACAATTACGGTTAAGTAATTAGTTCGATCGTCACTGGGTACCCCATACTTTCGGTCTTGTGCCATATCTAATCTAAGCTTGGAAAATCACTATTAGGGTACCTCGAGGCAGTGTAATGGTTATCGAGCTTGAACATTTACGACTCAGTAGTGAATTCGATCCTCACAGGGTGTCCCCTATTTTCGGCCTTGTGCCACATCTAAGCTACGCTTGGAAAATCCGTATTAGAGCACCTAGTGGCGGTGTAATAATTAGCAAGCATGTCTCGCTAGAACATTTACGACGGAGTAGTGAGTTCGATCCTGATTGGGTGCCCCATACTTTCGGCCTTGTGCCACATCTAAGCTATGGAAAATCAGCATTAGGGCAACTCGAGGCGGTGTAATGGTTAGCGTGCTTGTCTCGCTAGAATAATTACGACTTGTGAGTTCGATCCTCATTGGGTGCCCAATACTTTTGTCCTTGTGCCACATCTAAGCTACACTTTGAAAATCAATATTAGGACACCTCGAGGTGGTGTAATAGTTACCAAGCATGTCTCACCGGAACAATTACGACTGGGTGCCGCCTACTTTCGGCCTTGTGCCACATCTAAGCCACGCTTAGAAAATCACTAGAAAGTTCCTGACACTTTCTTACATGATCTATCTTCCTAAACGTCTTAATGGCGTTTAATCATCTCCGTTGCCTTTGGATACCATGCTCCTGAGGGGATGCTTCACTGATCAATAGAACCTTAATAACTTCAAGTTGGCAGTCAATTGTTATCTCTCCTAAATTTTCTCATATTCTGCACCTACTACCTATCCTGTGCGCATACATCAACCCCAAGTCAGTAACCCTTTACCATGAGGGGCTCTTGGGCATTCTATTGTGTGAACATTTATTTAAAAAAAAAAAAAACCGTAAAGACATGACGATGTCTCACACTGAACCATTTAGGATCTAGCGTCAAACCAACTGTTAGCTCCCTTTTGAAATCGAATCATTTAAAAAACATGAAACTCGATTTTCAGAAAATGCTATTGACGATAGATTGTAGGCTGATTCTGGATGACCTTGACAGTTGGCGAAATGAATCGTGCCTGAAAGAGAAGGAAACTTGTTTGAAATGTTTTGGGGACGAATTATCGGTGATGGTGGGAAGATGATAGTGATACAAGCTTCTCTATCTATATTGAATTTGTACATGACAGCCTTCAGATATAATATATAATTTTGTTTAGTTATTATCTATCTCCCATTGTCGTGGAATCCGTTTGAGAAAGTCAGCAAAAAGCATAACTGGGTACCTGAAGAGCGAGAAGAAATACCTTAGTCTTCAAAAGTCTCCAAGGCCCGTAATAAGGATTAGTTAACCTTAATATACAAACAAAACACGATAGACAGGGTGCGTAAGATATGTGAGGACCAATTGAAACCGTAAGAAAAACAAGCACATCTTGCAAACAACTAAATTTATTGATACAAAACTTGGTATACAGATGCAACAATGGTCAGATGTTTATTCGATGTCACTGCCTTCAGGCTCAGTGACGTTTTCAGTTCGTGACCGGAATCATTGACATGCACGCCTCACTGTATTGATATTGAACATTACTAAGGTAATGGCGGCTTTCAGTGAATCAGCCATATTGTGCAAACGTTGATTAGTGTCACGTTCATCAACTACTCACAGGAAAAAGTCAAAGGTATTTAAATCTGGCGAGTTAGGTATGATGTGTTTGTGCAGATTGGCTATCATCTAATCTTGGGTTACTACAGCTTTGTGAACTGGTGCAGAGTCCTGCTGAAACGCATACGCCCTTCCAAGGTCTGTATAGAGCTTCACAAGTGTTTCCAGCACTTCGGTGTAGCAAGCAGTATTCATCCGAAGACTCTGATGAAAGGAGTGCTGCGCCATGATGTGTCCTTTACTATTCACCAGGCCTAAAACCATGACAGAAGCAGAAAAATTGATGTACGTATAAAACAGGAGATATCAGAAAGGTCAGCAACCTGTTAATTTTTTCGGTACAGTTTTGGATCCTGGTCGATTTTTTTGTTTGAATAAAAAAAAAGGAACATGCTGGATTATTCCGGAAGTTTCGATTTGTTCAGTAATCACTTTGCTCGGAGCAATATATATATATATATATATATATATATATATATATATATATATATATATATTGAAAGAAATATTAAAATAAACCCTCTCTAAACTCGATCTTGTCTCTCACACCACTCCTCGCTACCCTCTCTGTTAAATTACATAAACTTAATACTACCCGTCAAAAATGTAAATTTTCGTTTCATTTTTTTTGAAGTGTTATCTGGTGACCCAGCGTCACTTAAAAGGGTTCTGGTGAAATAAATTATTATAATGGAACCTTAAAGTGGTCTGTTTTTCTTTAAATTATTAGCTCTGGATTTACATTGATCTCTCAGGATTTCATCCTCCTTGGGACTACCCATACAGATTACCAAGTTTTCATAACTCATATATATATATATATATATATATATATATATATATATGTGTGTGTGTGTGTGTGTGTGTGTGTGTGTGTGTGAAAAGTGTGTGTATATAAATATAAATATATATATGTAATATATTATATATATTATTATTTATATATATTATATGCGGTACTTATTAGAAAGCGCTCAATATCAGAGATAGAACTAACATATTTGGTTTGATTGATGTGAGTGTGACCCTGTAATCCAACCAAATATATATATATATATATATATATATATATATATATATATATATATATTACATAAAAGGTTAATGGTCAGAGTTGAATCAGACCAGGAAACAGTAGTACTAAAAAGTACTCAATACACGTGAGAAAAAATGAAATAAAGGTAAAAATAACATGTAGAACATTTAACTTTAAAAATCAGGAGGTCAGTTGAAACCGCCTGATTGGTTTCAACCTTACGGAAATCTCAGGCGATTTTTATCAAATGACCTCTTAACACTTTATTTAAAAAAAAATACTAATGAACGCTATGTAATTTTTTAAAGTTAAATAAACAAATGCACGACTTTGTGTGTAATAGAAAGAGAGGTGGAGGACGTGAAGAAGAAGAAGAAGAAGGAGGAGGAGGAGGAAGATAAGAAGAAGAAGAAGAATGGGGAAGCAAGGGTATTATAAATGTATTGGTGTATTTCAGTCACCCCCTTCACCGATAGATTTATAATATCCTTACTTATCTTCTCTTCCCCTGTCTTCTTCTTCTTCTTCTTCTTCTTCTTCTTCTTCTTCTTCTTCTTCTTCTTCACATTCTCCCCGTCCCTTTTTATTACACACAACGTTCTGCGTTTGTCTATTTTTATTCTTTTAAAATAATATAGTGTTCATTAGCTTTAAAAAAAGCGTTAAGAGGTAATTTGATAAAAACAAAGAAAGCCTGATGAAACCGTAAGTTTGAAAGCAAGGCAGCGGATTCAACTGACCCCCTGATTTTTAATATCTATCTATCTATCTATCTATCTATCTATATATATATATATATATATATATATATAGATAGATAGATAGATAGATATATCCATGCTTAAATTCACGTTCTAAGGCCACATGTTTGAGTCCAGCCAGGAACTGCACACTCTTCATTACATATTTCATTATATGGCCGCATGCACTACATAGCTGTTATAGTGGAACACACCTATTCTATAGTTAATAGACTCTCCCACCTATAATAAGTAGGAGTAGTAAGAGTAATGAGGGAGTCGGTCGGTCAGGCTGACCGGCTGATCGGTTGAACTCTCTGCCTTCGGGCGGGGAGGAACCCGAAGGAGGCTACGCCGAAGGGCGGATTCTCTTTCGGGGAGGTAAACCGACCCTGAACCCGTTTATACGAGTTCAATGGGCATATTTTTGGCCTTGTGCCACATGATCCCTCGTGGGGGAAGGGTGACTAAATATAGTCGCTCAATGGGTCAGTCAGTCGATGCCGGACGACCGTTAGTCGGATACTAAAGTATCAGCGACCACAACTAGATTTACTCTGCGTCATTACCTATTATATCAAGTTCCTAACGTTTTGTACGTCGAATCTATTTTAGGACCGACTTAGTACAAATACAAGCCTCCACTGTGAAAACACGCCATAACAATAGCAGATTTGGATATTTTGGATCTCTGGCAAAAGCGTTCATGGACATTCAGGAATTCTCATCTGCACCCGCTGTCTGAATTGTGGTCTACTGTCCGAACGCGGTGAATGCCTTTTTTTTTCCACTTCGTTACAGGTGACACATCCCCACTGGAAGCTTCCAAATCCATACGAACTTTGTTCACAGACGACCACTTTCCGAAAACGTGCAGTTTCAACAGCGGAAGATGGTTCGTATCCCGAATTTTAGCTCTCAACTCAAAGCAAAAAATTGGCCGAGAGACGGCGCGTGTCAGGAAAAACTCGTTATTTGGGACACCCATAAATCAAGTTACCACTCTATATATAAAAATGTTTTTATATAACACTGGCAAGTGTAAATTTCATGCCATAAATAACACACACACACACACACACACACACACACACACACACACACACACATATATATATATATATGTTTGCCCTACACATAAAAATCGAAAACACTTATGGAAAAAGCATTTAGTGTGTGAAGGGATGAATAAATAAAATGCAGTGTTTATTGAAGGGACACCGTAAAGTCTTAGCGCTATAAATTATGTTCATATATAAAACGCTATGTCGTGGGGTCAACTCAAGCTTGTCTCAATCGAGGTCATACCAGCAACCGAACGATCCTCACCAACCGACTGTCACATGAATATCAAGGCCCTTCGGACATCGGTAAATTCGTTCTGTAAAAGCGTAGATAATCGCTTTCTTCCACCCTACATACTTAACAAACATTTCCTGAACGTACTATTTAATATTTAAGAGGTCATGTGTAACTGAAGGGCTGTTGTCTAAATGCTGTTCAACATTTTATATATATATATATATATATATACGCACAACCATATGTCTCTCTCTCTCTATATATATATATATATTTATATATATATATATATATATATATATATATATATATATATATATATATGTATAACAGTGAACATTAGGCGACAGTCTGTTTCATGCTAGATGCAATCGTCAGGCCTGACGATTGCATCTAGCATGAAACAGACAGACTGTCGCCTCTAAGTGTTCACTTCTATGTTCACTTTTTATTTTACATACGCTCTATCTCTGATATTGAGCACTTTATCCCATAAATATAGCACATCTTAAGACTATATTTCTTATATATATATATATATATATATATATATATATATATATATATATATATATATATGTGATGATTAGAATAATAAAGAAATATAGACCGTTGCGTGTTTCCGTGAATAAAAATACCTTCTACTTTACTCTAAAGAATGTGTGGAACAAGCGTTCACACGAATGTGTAATATACTCAAGCAAGACCAATTCGGCTTTCAAAAAAGATATAATAGATATAATAATAATAATAATAATAATAATAATAGGAAGAAGACGTTGAAGATGCAACCTATCACCAAAGAGTATTGTTCTCTCTTCTTGGCGTGATTCGTTTTACAGTCGTAAGTACACCACAGCGCCCCTTACGAATAAGCTTGCTTGTATCAATTATTGCGTTCAGATGAGGCGAGAATAAAGAGTAAAAAAATATCATCAAATGTAATTATTTTTATCATTATTTGTATTGTTGTTGCCATTTTTTATTCGGTTCTGATTTTTTTTCTCTCGCTTTTTACCTTTTCAGAACCTTGGCTAAATAATCAATGGAAAAAAAATGAAAGTGAGGCTCTGTTGCTGTTGTTTGAATGCCATATGTTGTGGAGCTCTTTTCGCCGTTTGTGTGTGTCGTCTGCTAAGAAAAAAGGATGGCATCATTGCACCTTCTTCTTCAACCGCGATTTCTTTCTTTACACTTCTTCGACTTGTTTTTCGTTCTCTCCTCATTGACCTCCTATTTTTCTTCGTTAGTTTCAATCATTCCAATTTAAATTCCTCCTATTTTGCATTATAATTTGCACTTGAGCTTTTCGTTCATTGTTTTCTTTCGCATTAAAAAAATGAAATCTTCTTCGTTCGTTCGTATGTTTGTTCCATTCTTCTTTCTTTCATTTGAATTATATTCTATATTCTATTTCTTTGATTTTCTCTTTTGCATATTTTATAAAATCTTTTCTTTCTTCCATATTTCCTTCACTTTTCTTTCTTTTATTCATTTAAATTATATTTTATACTGAACCTTGTTTTTGCCTTTTTTCTTATTTCGCATTTTATAAAATTCATTCTTTCTTTCTTTCTTTCTTTCTTTCTTTCTTTCTTTCTTTTATTTATCCCATTTTCCTTTCTTTCTTTCTTTGATTGTTTCATTGTTTTTTTTTATTTATCTCATTCTTTCCTTTCTTTCTTTCTTTTCTTTCTACCATTCTTTCTTTTTCTTTCTTTCTTTCTTTCTTTCTTTCTTTCTTTCTTTCTTTCTTTCTTTCTTTCCTTTATTTATCCCATTTTCCTTTCTTTCTTTCTTTCTTTCTTTCTACCCATCTTTCCTTTATTTATCTCATTCTTCCTTTCTTTCTTTCTTTTCTTTCTTTCTTTCTTTCTTTCTTTCTTTCTTTCTTTCTTTGTTCCTCTTACTTACTTCTTTCTTTCTTTGTTACTCTTTCTTTCTTTCTTTCTTTCTTTCTTTCTTTCTTTCTTTCTTGTTTCAATGTTTCTTATTTCGTTTGTAGTCTTTAATTTCTTTTTCCTTTCACTCAACACTTCCTTTCTTTCTTTCTTTCTTTCTTTCTTTCTTTCTTTCTTTCTTTCTTTCATTTTTGTTTCTATCTCTCTTCTTTAGTCTGTGGTCTGTTCTTTCTTTTTCCTTTCACTCAACACTTTCTTTCTTTCTTTCTTTCTTTCTTTCTTTCTTTCTTTCTCCTCATTCTGCTTCTTTGATTGTTTCATTGTTTGTTTTTTTGTATCTTTCTTTCTTTCTTTCTTTCTACCCATCTTTCTTTCTTTCTTTTTTCTTTCTTTCTTTCTTTGTTTATTTCTCGCTCTACATTCTGCTCCTTTCTTTCTTTCTTTCTTTCTTTCTTCACATTCTGCTTCTTTGTTTGTTTATTTCCCCATTACCTGTCTTTCTTTGTTTCTTTGTTTTTTGTTTGTTCCTTTGTTTCTTTCTGCAAATTCTGCACTTTCCGCTTTTTTGTTTGTTTCATTGTTTGTTTATTTCTTTCTTTACTTTCTTTCTTTATTTCTTTCTTCACTAATGAAGCACATTCATTTTACTCTCACTCTTTTCCCTATTTGAAATGTATTCTTATATATTTTCTTTTAGTCTTGCTTCGTTTTTTTCTAATTTGTTGAAATTTTCTTTCTCGCCCTTTTTCAGCCTTTCTTTTTTTTTTTTCCTTGTTCACATTTTCTTTTCTTAGTCATCTCTTTTTTTCTTCTTATTCTGCTTTCTTCCCTCCTTTCGTTCGTTCCTCCTTCCGTCCATCCTTCTTCTCATGAAATCTTCTCTAATTCCTTTTACTCTTGCCGGTCCTTCAAAAAAAAATCGATAGATAAAAAGGTGGAAGAACAAAAGAAAGAAGAAAGGTGATCAATATTTGACCACGAAACTGCCAAGAGAACTCTCTTTCTTAAGAATTCTGTTTCGCATCATTATTTTAAAACACACCTTGATCACTGAAACATATATACTGAGAAGTGAATGTGTGGATGCGTATTGTCCCACCAAATGGACATAGCTATTGAAATATTAATCAAATACTTAGTTATAGAAAAAGGCTGCCGTCATGTTCAGCATAGGAGATACACACTGTCAGGACATTGCGGACCTAACTTTTATCGTCATCCTCAAGTTGCAAGAAACATTATACTAGCATCACCTTCAGCATTGACCTAAGTTTGAACTTTAATGATGACTTCAAAAAGATTATTTAAAAAAAAAAAAAAAGTACCTTATTTATCCCGCTTTTTTCCCTAGCACTCGTTTTTTCTACTAACGCTTTCTCTTTCTACCTATGTACTTTTTTAAATATATATATATATATATATATATATATATATATATATATATATATATATATCAGTTTATATATATATTTATATATATATATATATATATATAAGTTTTTCTATCTCAGGGTTTTTATCTATCTATATCAGTATTTTATTCTATCTATCTATGTTTCAGTTTTTTATCTATTATTTTATCAATCTATTTATTTATATCAGTGTTTCTTTCTATCTATCTATCTATCTATCTATCTATCTATCTATCTCAGTGTTTTTATCTATCTATTTAACTATCTCAGTGTTTTTATCTATCTATCTATCCATCTATCTCAGTGTTTTATTCTATGTTTCAATTTTCTATCTATTATTTTATCAATCTATTTGTTTATATCAGTCTTTCTTTCTTTCTTTCTATCTATCTATCTATCTATCTATCTATCTATCTATCTATCTATCTATCTATCTATCACAATTTGCCCATTATCTATCTATCTATCTATCTATCTATCTATCTCAGTGTTTTATTCTATCTATGTTTCAGTTTTTTTATCTGTTATTTTATCAATCTATTTATTTATAACAGTGTTTCTATCTATCTATCTATCTATCTATCTATCTATCTATCTGCCTCAGTGTTTTTATCTATCTATTTAACTATCTCAGTGTTTTATCTATCTATCTATCTATCTATCTATCTATCTATCTATCTATCTCAGTGTTTTATTCTATGTTTCAGTATTTTATCTATTAGTTTATCAATCCATTTGTTTATATCAGTGTTTCTTTCTTTCTATCTATCTATCTATCTATCTATCTATCTATCTATCTATCTATCTATCACCATTATGCCCATTATCTATCTATCTATCTATCTATCTATCTCCGTGTTTTATTCTATCTATCTATGTTTCAGTTTTTATCTATTTTTTTTTTATCAATCTATTTATTTATATCAGTGTTTCTATCTATCTATCTATCTATCTATCTCAGTGTTTTATTCTATCTATCTATGTTTCAGTTTTTATCTATTATTTTATCAATCTATTTATTTATATCAGTGTTTCTTTCTATCTATCTATCTATCTATCTATCTATCTATCTATCTATCTATCACAATTTGCCCATTATCTATCTATCTATCTATCTTGTAAGAAAGCTAATCGTGGTTCACCCACTAATTGACGGATATTCAGGCTAAATTCAATATTTGTCTTACATAATCTTGTGTTACACTTCTTAAATATGGAGAACACGATTTTTTTATGTTTCCCCCTCCCTTTCCCGTCTTCAACCCTCCAAACGCACCTTGACTGGGCAGCGCTACTACAATATCTTCCCAACCCGAATGATGTCACACGACTACTACACCTGCCCCTGAACGTACCCATAGCACAGATAACGTTGCGTACTGAACCGGAGTCTGTGTAGAGGGCGCCTCATCACGATGACTGCTCAATCGAGGGTACGTTCAATGGGAATTATAGTAGCCATGTAACACAATCGGATTGTGAAAGTATTTTAGTAGCACTGCACTGTAAATGTGCATATGGAGGGTTTAAGGCGGGAGGGAGAGCTCAATCAACTGTCGGATGGTGTGTAGATTGTGGGGAGTGGGAGTAGAACGAGGGGGTTGGTAGATATTGTAAACTATGCCAGAAGGAGAAATTGGCGATATTGATGTTTGCACATACACGTTTTAAATTAAATAAGAGATCTTAAATTATGACAAGATGCTTACACACTAAGAAGTATTTAATATTGAACCCGGATGATATTAATTTCCGGTAAAAAAAAAAGGACTCCATATTTAAGGCCCGTACCACGAGCTATGTAAGACAAAAGATCGAACCTCGCCTGACGATCCTTCAATTCGAGTGTGAAACTCGATTAGTTTTCTTTCCTAATATTTATTCTTCTTCGTCGTCGGCAGCGAATCGCACCCGAGCATCATGATCGCCATTCTCTCTCCATATTCTCTTTCACTATCCTGGTGGCATTCGCGTGAATATGATTTTGAATCTGCGCGACGGAGACGCCCATACACTTGGCCAGTAGCGCCTCCCCTCGCAGCTCAATCTGTCAAACCTTGTTGCATCGGGCTGGCCAATGCTTGGTCTGCCAAGGTCCATAGGCGTTACACCAGTCCGACTGGCGCTACCCTCTTCCGCTGTTTTGGGCGTTGAGATCGTGTAGATCTTTGCCAATTTCACCATTGAAATCTAGGGGGTTTGGCCGCGTTCAGTTCAGTCTGGTCTCTCATCCATGACGATACCGTCATGGGTGGTTCTATAGGAGTTGAAACTCCAGGCGGCTTCGCTCTTAGAATCACTGGGATATGCACGCCCTCTACCATAACAAGGAACGACCATATATAATTTACACCGGATATCAAAGATCCTCCGCTACGACACACAGACACAGACTTCCTGGCTTAAGGTATTCGGATGTCTAGTCGCACTGAGGAGTTGTGATACAGCGAAAACAATACTGTCTGCGAAGGACATAATTTAGCTCTTGAAAATATATTTCAATTGAGCACTCTTGAGTGATAAGCTAATTCTATAAACAACAGCCACCTGCATTAATGCAAAGCTCTTCAGTAAAATGAATTTGAGCACTCCAGTTGATTGGCATTTGTTTACATTCGTAAAAACAATACGCTAGATTTACTTGTTCCTCTCTGTCGAATGAACATAGCTCAGTGGTAGAAACTTTGATTGATTGTTTGGGTTTCGATCCGGGATTTAGGTATTCGGATGTCTAGTCGCACTGAGGAGTTGTGATATTGTGAAACAGTTGTATATATATATATATATATATATATATATATATATATATATATATATATATATGTCATAACTATATATATTTTTATATATCAGGAACAGTATTGGGGGAATTGTATGACAGGTGGATAAATTTTACATGTGACGCGATTTGGCATTCAGGAATTCTACCCGAATTCATGTAGAGTCTTTCTCTTTGTTTTTCCATCAGTTTTGAAGGTAGATATTCCACACTGTGATATTGGAAGATCAGCCAGGAATGGTAAAATGTTGTAAGATCCAGGACGCAAATTTACTGTAGATTAAGAGACTCTCTAGACATGTACATCGTAGTGAATAATTTTCTCATTAGAGTAGCATTTTCTATATCAAAATTGTGGTCAGTCTCGTTACGGTCGACAGCTAACGTATTTGACGTATTATTTTGTAAAATGTCCCTTTTGTGTTCCTATTATATTTCATTTGGATTCCTTGATATTTATCCTATGTATTTTTTGTGACAATTATTACAGACGAGGGAGTAAAGCCTCCTTCCGGTTTTAGCTTATTGTTTTGTTTAATATTAACCAAGTCTTTTATTGTTTTCGATGTAGTAGTAACAAATTTTATGTAGAGCTAAGATTCTTTTCGATTGCAGATGTGGTAGAATACACACACACACACAAATATATATATATATATGTTTCATTAAAGACGACAGACAAGGTACTACAATTAAACTTTTTATTTAATTTTTCTTGTGTTCGAACAAGTGTTTTCTTTTTTGGTCACAGAGTGTGTAGAAACTGTCCAAATGTTCTATAATTCCGAACGCTTTTTATTATGGTTTTATTTTTGCTATTTAATTGAGTGTATGAGTTGTGTATATGTTTTATTTTCCGAACATAGTTAGCACATTGTCGCCGTAGTTAATATTAAGTGTTGGCTTTTTATTTTTTATTATAAAGGTTCACAAGAAAAATTAAATAAAAAGCTTAACCGAAGTACCTTGTCTGTTGTCTTTAATGAAACATGAATAAATGAAGGATTGCTGCCTAAATACACAACACACACACATAAATAAATATATATCGAAAGACAAAAGTAACTGGTAAGATTCGAATATAGTCAAGTTTGTAATAAACAATACTCAATACAAATTAGAGGGTATAAAATGAAAATTATGCCAACAGGAGAAGTTGTCGATATTGTTACTTGCATTTCCACGTACTATATTGAATAAGATAGCGGAAATTATGACAAGATGTTTACATGCTAAAACGTATTTAATATCTAATATGGAATACAGATGTCATTCACTTCAATTCGAGGTTGAAACTCGATGAGTTTTGGTTTTTATACTTTATTTTTCTAACTTTATAAATATGTACACTACTACTCAACAATTTCATTTCTTTGCACTTCCCGCCTGTACAACTCCCTTCCGGCTACTTGCTTTCATGATAACTACCATCGTCAAAAAAATCAAATTCAACGATCATCGCCGTCTTCTCCTTGAATTCCGTTTATCTTTTGTCCTTTCTTCAATCCTTCCTATACTTAGTCTTTTCTCTCACTTCCACTTCCTGTTACACTCTGCGTACTAGTGGCATTCCCGCCTTGCTTGGGGTGAAATGATTAATGCACACACACACACACACACACACACACACACACACACACACACACACACACACATGTATATATGTATGTATTGACATTTGGAAAAACGTTTTCTCTCACTTTCACTCCCTGTTACTGCCTGCCTACTAGTGACATTCCCGCCTTGCTTGGGTTGAAATGATTAACACACACACACACACACACACACACACACACACACACACACACACACATATATATATATATATATATTGACATTTGGAAAAACGTTCATGGAAGTATGTATGGAACTCCCTTCCGTTTATTTGCTTCCCTGATAAATAAAATATTCAAATATTCAAAGGCGATGTCGATCGCCATTTCTAACTTCTTGAATCCAATTCATCTTTTGGTCTTTCCTCATTTCTCTGTGTAATCACTTTCAATCCCAGCAACCTCTTGTGTAGTAGTGGCATTACCGCCTTGCTTGGGAGGAAATGTTTAAAATCAATTCAAATATATATATATATATATATATATATATATATATATATATATATATATATATATAATAATGTAGACATGCAAATAAGTTCCAAATTACATAAGATTACAGGCGCAAATATGTGGGGGTGTATGTGTACGTATAGTGGCATATATGTATGATCATGTAAATGTACACATATATGTATGTATGAAGATATGGATGCATATAAGGGTGTTGGCCAGCACGAGTTATTCCACTGGGTGCTCTAATGTTACCCACAATCTATAAATCTATAACTCAAATAATTTATATTAATCTTAACGGACTTAAAATTAAATCCCCCATCGCTTAGTAGTACAAAAAATATTGACTGTGAATCCCAGAAAGACACACCCCGGGGCTGTTAGAAGAAACACCACAAAGTAGGAATTGATATTAAACTACATACAAAAATCCTAGACATAAATAAACTCCAAACCCAGACCACTTCCCCTAGGATAAGATACCTTACAACCCCCACCAATCACTAACATAAACCCACTCTCATTAAGAAGGCGGCGACTAGAGGAAGACTGACTTTTGAAAATATATTTAGATCTATGCTCCGAGACAAACACTTTGAGGCTGATGATAGCCGTGTGAAGAACGGTTTGAAATAGACTATACCTATATTGAGGTAATTTTTTTTGCTGTAATATATATATATATATATATATATATATATATATATGTGTGTGTGTGTGTGTGTGTGTGTGTGTGTGTGTGTGTTGTAGTATATCTAGGGAGGATAATGGGTATTTTACCATTTACATAAATACAATAGTAAATACTGTATGTTGGTCTGCAGTTGGAGATTTGTCTCCAGCTGTGCTGGTCAAACTCTCTGCCTCCGGGCAGAGAGGATCCACACATAAGGCTATGTCGAAAGGTAAGGTCTCGTCTCAGTTACCCAACCCCCTTTTATACGGCGCCTACGGAGAATTTTCGGATACCCCACATTAAATTCGCCCTTGTGCCATATCTGACTGCTTGGGTCTTTTGTTAGATATCCTACAGTTGGAGATTCATTGTAGAATTCACTTGACTCACTTCTAGCAGTTGACTACTTCTACGCGCCGCTGGCGAATCTTATATGTGTTGTTCTTGTTCAACCTTCGTGTGATTATTCCATTCAGTAACATTCCTATGTTACAACAATATATATATATATATATATATATATATATATATATATATATATATATATATATATTATAGCAATATAAAGGTTTCACATATTTTTCTTTTCATTATTAAAAAGAAAAGCGAAAAATAAAACAAACACAGCCGAACGGTTTCGCCGTCAGTCGATAGAACTGGATCGTGGGGTTATATATTGAAAGAAAATAAAACATAAAAACGATATGTAATATTAATGAAGGCAGAATACAATTTAAATCGACATCACGTTTACTCCTAACAGACACTCCCTCTGTTTACAGAGGGATTGCTGCCTGGACCGAACGTAAATTTTTTCCAACACCTTTATTTGCAATATCGAGCGAACACGACTTGAGATAAACGAGTTAGAGGCACTATTTGGGTTTTTTCATAAAACGTTCCCCGTTGGCGGAACCCTATATGTTGTTCAGAACGTCCTTTAGCTGGAAGGTTCCATTACTGATTTTTGTAGGTATGTGCTGTAGTATTCTAGCATCTAAACTTTGGGTTGTTCTACTTATGTAGTCTGCACTATAACTACATTTAAAATGATAAATAACATTATTAATATGGCGGTGGTAGAATCTCCTTTCGGGATGACGTTAAAACAGATTTAGTAGAAAACACAACACGCACACTGGAAGAGAAATAACAATTTGTTTGGCGAAATTCTTTATCTAATAACAGATAATGGATTTAACTTCATGCAATAATGGGTATCCTTTAGATGTAATTAGGTCAGTTATCAGTAAGAAAATATTTGATTTTTCTGAAACTAAGCCTACTATAGTTAATAAATGCCCAATTTATTTTCGTTTGCCTTGGATACGGATCCATATCTTCTAATCGCCATCTTGTACCGAAATGTAGATTGGTAACATGACCAAACTGGAGTCGGTGCATTTCATCTAAAGAAGCGGTTTTCATGATGGAAAATAGGATACAGGTTCGATTCCTTTCGGCGTTACAAACTTTCTTTAGTAAGACTTCACTATCTAGGCCGGTAGTTATTAATTTCACTTTAAAAAAAAACGGTTATCAATTCTATTACATCTACAAACTAAAAATAACGTTTCTCTTTCTCTCTCCCCATTCTCACTTTCTCACACAATTTTCTCCTCTCCCTACAATTCTCTTTCTTAACCGCCTCCTCTCTTCCTATCCTTTCTTTTCTCTTTCACCATCATCCTACTCTCTCCCACTTTCACCGTTTTTCTTTCTCTCTTCCCTTTCTCTCTCTCCTCCCACTAACACTCTCCACATTCCCCTCTCTCATGCCCTTTCTTTCTATTCCTTTCCATCTTCCCATTCCCTCTCTTCTCCCACCCTATCTCTCGCGATCGTTCTCCCTTTTCTCACATTTCTCTTTCCTAATTGTCTTTTTTCTTCCCATTATCTCATTCCCTTTCTTCTCCTCCTTCCATACCTCTCTCTTAACCCCTTTTAAGCTGGACTTTTATTAGAAAATCATTATTGTCTCCCCCCAAAATTCTTAAAATCTACAAATGTTTTCTGGCTTTAAATAACCTAAAAAAGGTGGATAAGTCGTAAAAATCAAATCAAACAATTACGCTTAACCCTTTCCCTGTCTCTCTTCTCACCCCCTCTCTCTTCATTTTCTCCCTCTACCTCTTTTTCTGTCTCTTTCTTTCATTACTTTACTTCTTCCCCTTCCTTTCTTTCTATCTATCTCCCCTCACTTATACTCTTCTTACGATCTCTCTTTTTCGACCCATTTGTCTCTCTTCCTTTTTTATCTTCTTTTTCTTTCAGTTTACGCCCTTTTCACTTTCTTTTCACCTCCTCCTTCAGTTTCTCTCCGTTTTTTTTTTGTTTTTGTTTTTGTTTTTGTTTTCATTGTTTCTTTCTTCCGAAAGAGAAATTCGTCAGAATCAGAACGTTGAAGCTTTCAAAAAAGCCATTTTATTTGCATAATTTTGCATAAAACTAAAATAGGAGTATTAATTTATTATCAATAGAATCTATAATTTAATATTTACATAAAATTACAATATTCCTTAATAAACAGTTTTTCGCGGCGAATGCGAAAGCGGAAAGATTTTTTTCCTCTGATAACACAAACTTGTTCATTTGCGCTTGTGTGTCGCCTCGTTTCTGCGCGTTTCTCTGTATGCAAGACACACACAAACATATATATATATATATATATATATATATATATATATATATATATATATAGAGAGAGAGAGAGAGAGAGAGAGAGAGAGAGAGAGAGAGAAGTAGAGAGGGAAGGACAAGTAGAGATAAACCAAAGAGTCAGCGTAAGAAACATGCTGAAGCCATAAAAAAAGATGCTTTTAATTAATATTTGATTAGTTATTTGGGAATGTCTGACGAGATATCACACGAAAAAAAAGATTCTTTGTTCTGTTGAATGAGTAAGCGTAAATAAATAAATATACAAAGATTGGTTTGGTTTGGTTTGTTTTACGGCATATCAACCTCAATTGGTTATCTTATGCCGACAACATTTTTATTGCTGGTAATATTTTCTTTTTCAAAAATCTATTGCTGGTAATATTTTTTTCCTTGAATGCTTTGCTGGTAATATTTTTCTCCAAAGATCTATCGTGGGTAATATATATATATATATATATATATATATATATATATATATATATATATATATATATATATATATATATATTTTAAATATAGCTGGTAGTAATTTATTGCTGGTAATAATTTTTTTTACAAAGTATTTCTGGTATTAAAATCTATTTTTACACTTTTATAATGTTTTGACCCCAGTTTGTGGGTTAACTATTTCCCCATAGCTGGGACCCTAACAGGTGCTACCACCCCCGGACCAGTCTGCACCTTGGAACACCAGCAATTAAGAGGTGGCTCGACTCTCCTCAAAACCTCCTGATCAGAATCCTTGTTGTTGGACGTAGTTTATCGTCTTACCCAGGACGAGGATGTAGTTTATCCTCTTACCCAGGACGCGGATGTAGTTTATCGTCTTACCCAGGATGAGGATGTAGTTTATCGTCTTACCCCGGAGGAAATATACAAAGAGTATCATTAACAAATTAGTTAACATATAAGTTAAGTGAGGATTGTTTTCTTAATGTTTCAATGACTAAAGCATCCTCGGCACGTGAAAGTTGTTGTAAATGGCTATTCTTCTGAAGTTCATGAGACCAATGCAGGTATCCCGAAGGTTCTTTTCTAAGTCCTACTCTCTTCCATATTTTTATTAAAGATCTGCATAGGAACATTCTCAGATCATTCTTATTTACATGTCGTGACTATTTATGACGTAGGCGATCATATCCCTCCACATCTTCCTGTTCCTTGTAGCTCTCAATGAGTTTTATCTTTTTGTTATTTCTCTCAAACCTTTTACCATCCTTTACTCAAGCTCATTTTCCCTGTGAGTATCAGATTTTCCAAGCCCTACATTCTCATTACGTGATTCAGAAGTTTAAACTTCTTTCCTTTTATGCGCCGTGCCCGTTCAGGACGTAGGCGTTCACATCCCTCCACATCTTCCTGTCCCTTGTAGCTCTTAATAAGTTTTGTCCTTTTGTTATTTCTCCCAAACCCTGTTCTAACATCCATTTACTCAAGCTCAACAAATATGTTACGCACTGCTTTCCTCTGTCCCTCAGCCTCTCCTGGGTGCATCAGATTTTCCAAACCTACCTTCCTCATTACGTGCCCCTGAAATTTTCGCACAAACGCAAAATTGCAAGCCTATCTCTTTTTCCATGTCAAATGTTCAGATGAACTCTTCATTCTTTAGTTTCACCAGTTCAGACCTTTATAGCTGAGACATACCATACTTCGTTTACATTTTATCTGTATTCCATTTGTAAGGAGAAAGTTCCAATGAAAGTGTTCTTTTTACATAAGTCCGATACTTTGCCGAACCCTTACACGTGGATATTTTCATGAGCACTAAAATTTTAATCGCTTCAAGACTAAGTTCACACATTGTCTATCCACATCATCCTCATGGTATTTTTTAATCGGTTTTCTCCCATGCAAGCCAGTAAAGAGGTTACAGAGCGTGAAAGAATTAGGAAGAGAAACATTAATAATGGGCGGGAAGAAGAAAGAGTAATGAAGGACAGTAGGTAGCGATTGAAATTACATTTAAATATTTGAAGTGTAAAGTTGCTCGGAAAGCATGTAGCCGGAAAGGAGTTCTACAAGCAAAGGAGTAAAGCCACTAAGACACAAAGGGTTACTGGCTGTGGAAGATTAAACATTAATAATGAGCGGGAAGAGAAAAGACTAATCAGGGGGACAGTAGATAGTAAATATTTGAAGATTAAATTTGGCTTGAAAGCATGGAGCCATAAGGAAGTTCTACAAGCAAGGCAGTAAAGCCACTAAGACACAAGGGGTTACTGAGTGTGGAAGAATTGGGAAGAGAAACTCTATTAATGAGCAAGAAGAGGAACGAGTAATCAGGAGGACAGTAGATAGCAATCGACATTGCATTTAAATTTTTGCAGATTAAAGTTGGCTTGAAAGCATGGAAACAGAAGAAAGTTCTACAAGCAAAGCATTGACATTGCATTTGAATATTTACAGTTAAAAGGTCACAGAGTGTGCAAGAATTAGGAACAGAAACATTAATAATGAGCCAAAAGAGAAAAGAGTAATCAGGAGGAAAGTAGATAACGATTGAAATTACATTTAAGTATTTGAAGATTAAAGTTGGCTTGAAAGCATGGAGCCGGACGGGAGTTCTACAATCAAAGCAGTAAAGTCACTAAGACACAAGGGGTTACAGGGTGTGGAAATGTTAAGAACAGTAACATTACTAATGAGCAGGAAGAGGAAAGAGTAAATAGGAAGACAGTAGATAGCGATTGAAATTACATTTAAATTTTTGCAGATTAAAGTTGGCTTGAAAGCATGGAGCCAGAAGGAAGTTCTACAAGCAAAGCAGTAAAGCCATTAATTGTATTCCTGATCAATCAAAATTCGTAAATAATTTTATAGGTCACACTACAACATGTTTGACGCGCAGACCCACTCTACACCTTTCTGACCATAGCTCAATTAGATCTCATTTAAATATTCATGGAGACCTACCGGACACTATTTATAACATAATTGTTGACAACACAAATATAATAGCATCATCTACATTCAAAAAAGCCTAAAAATAATGGAAGACTTATTAATAAAAATCAAAAAAAAAAATCAAAATAATATTAACTATGAACATGGACACATTATCTTGACCGTGTTTTGAAAAATGAAAACATTTTATAAAACATACATGCAACAAACTATTTCTTATTTAACAGTTAAAATATTAAAAAAAAACAAATAAAAGCACCTTGTCAGTCGTATTCAATGAAATGTGCATGAAAGAAGGATTGCTGCCTAAATACACACACACACACACACACACACACACACACACACACATACATATATATATATATATATATATATGGTGGGGCGTGCATGTTTGACCATTATTGTTTTCATTTCTAACGGATTCAGCCAGATTTTCATAATAATTTTGTAGCCTAATAACATAATTCTCGCTCAAATGATCTCAAATCTTATCTTAACACAATCTGTACTGTGCTGACTTATCTCGATGAGAATTTACGATAGGATCGGTCGTGCCAGTGATAATGACAATATGTTGTTGAAATGGGCTTATGTGAAGGGATAGATCAATATCCCCCCTCTTCCTACAAGTCGAGAGGAACTTAAGCAGAAAATGAGTGAGTCGTCGGAGAATGTTACGCAAGACATGCTACAACGTCTTTGGCAGAAGCTGGACTACCGACTTAACGTGTGTTATATCACAGGTGGTGTGCATATTAAATATTTGTGTAGCTTTGTGAAATCGGTTATAAAATCGCCATCATTTTGAATAACTTTGATGACTCTTTTATTGTTGTTCAACATGAAGCCTATTTAATTTCGCTTGCCTGGGACATGGAGTTTCTCAGATATTTGTCTTTTTAAATGATGTCAGTTTGTTTAGATACCACGTATATACTGTATTGCTAAATAAAGTGAGATTAATACTGTGTGCCGGATGTTTTATGTTCTAGGGATTCTCCGACTGTAGGCGAACTGGGATTGCAAAGGAAATATTTGTCGCAGATTACTTCCACAACGCAGGGAATAAATCACTGAAGGTTCAGACTGAAACATCGGGGGCAGAAAGAAATGCCGAAAACTCGATTCGCAGGTACTATATCACAATGCACAATGCACGTAACCAGTCAGAAAAATAACTCACTCTCCGGCAAACGCGGTAGCCGAACTACCCCAATTTTATTTTCTATTTTGCTTTTATCTCCCGAGCATTTTCGACGACAACTGGTAGAGGGCGCTCAATTTTTGCATATCAAAATACTTTTTTTTTTATTGCGGCTCCTGCGACTGACTTGTTTCTAAAATATTCCGTCTTCAGCATGTCATGCGAATTCCTTCCCCCCACCTTTATTTTTTGGTAAGTAAATTTCTTTTTCGCCACATTTTCCGTCGTAGGGTACACGCGACACGCTGTCACTTGGTTTGACGAGGTAAGTCGCTGTTTTCTTCGCTAGAGATGTTTTAGAACATCTGGCACCCAATATTGATCTCACCTTATTTAACAGCGGAAATAGTGTGTTAAATGTTTTGTTTTTTAATAGAAATCCCCCAACTCGAATTCCAGCCACTTTTCCTTTTGATGGGCACGCAATAAACACTACTACTATACAGGCATTACAAATAGCCATTGTTCAACATGAAATTTATTTAATTTCATTTTCTTGGGGTATATATTTACTCAAATATTCAAATATTAAATGATGGCAATTTTGGGGGGAGACCTTGTATTTGCTGTTCAAATTTATTCGTGTACAAAACCGTGTAGTGTGCAGAGTTTATGGTTAGACATTTCTTAACCAAGTTACAGTTATATAGCATGAGTGAAAAATTCGAAATAAATACATTTTCAGCGTAAGCATATATTTCTGAAGTTTTTAGCGAAGATTGATGACAACTGAAATTTTATCTAAACACAAAACAGAATGGTCTAGTGTTCTCTTCACAATAACATTATTAAGTGACACTCTCTGGTTGAGCTATCACTTCTTACTGGCGATCAAACCCCGACCAATCTGCATATTCTTTAACAATGATGTTCATCCTGTAAAAGACTCAAGCCATAAGACATATCCAAGGTAGAGAGTTTATAGTAAGAGGCGCCACCCCAAGCAAGGGGCTACCGAAAATGAATGAGAAGGGAAAGAATTTGGAAGGAACCGGAAACCCAATCCTAAACAAGAAATAATGGATAAACCACTACTCCTGTTCCGTAGTCCGGGGAAGTGAGTGAACCAGAGAACATTTTTACCTATCTATTCCTACTGAGGAAAAATGATAAAGAAATATGTAGTAAATAAAATTTCACTACTTAGGCGGAGACATTAGAAGTATAGAGTTGAAGTAGACTTCAGAAGAAACCGGAAACCTAATCCTAAAATGAAATAATCCAGGTCAAAAGAAAGGAGAGGAGTTTGAAACGGGCGATAGGTGAACCTACCTACTCCAATTGAGGAAAGAAAAATAATTCAATATTAAATAAAAGTTCAGAGTTTTAGGCGGAGACGTTAGAAGTATAGAGTTGAAGTAGACTTCAGGAAAAACCGGAACCCCAATCCCGAACAAGAAACAATGTATGAGCCTTACTCGTGTTCAAAAGAACGAAGAGGAATGTGAAACAGATGTAACAGTCAGTAATCTCAAGAGCTATAGCATTTGGTGGACCTGAGAAGTCGAACTTCCTGAAAAAGATCGCTTAAAGAATAATTTCAACGGACATTAAGTGTTTGGTCAATAGATGCTGACGTTTTTTTTGTATGAAAGCGGTTACTTCACCATTCCCATTCCCAATAGATATCGATTTTCAATTAGAAATTAGAAAAAGTATGACTATAGAAAGCTCCAAGTAGTGAGCCTTGTCATGGTGAATGTTTAGCAAAGTCTATTGTTAGACTATTATGGTTTATGTATAAACTAATCTGGAACTATTGATTTTGATCCTCATTGGGAACTCATACTTGAGGCATTATAAAAAGCTCCAACTAGAGAGCCGAGCAAGCTAAGACTATTGCTAGACTATCATGGCTCAAGTGATGTTGATTCTCATTGAGAACCCACGTTTGTGGCTTTATAGAGAGTAGAGTGCCTTGTCATGGTGCAGTGTTTAGCAAGCTAAGACTATTGTTAGACTATCATAGCTCAAGTGATGTTGATTCTCATTGGGAACTCACATTTGTGGCTTTTTAGAGAGAAGAAAGTCTTGACATGACGCAGTGTTTAGCAAGCTAGGACTATTGTTAGACAATCATGGCTCAAGTGATGTTGATTCTCATTGGGAACCCACATTTGTTGCTTTATACAGAGTAGAGTGCCTTGTCATGGTGCAGTGTTTAGCAAGCTAAACTATTGTTAGACAATCATGGCTCAAGTGAAATTGATTCTCATTGGGAACCCATATTGTGGCTTTATAGAAGCCCCAAGTTGGTGCAGTGTTTAGAAAACTAATCTGGCACTATTGATTTTGATCCTCATTAGGAACTCACGCTTGTAGCTTTACGGAAAGCTCCAAACAGAGAGCCTTGCCATGGTGCAATGTTTGGCAAACTAGGCTTGTCAGACTATTGTGTCTCTAGTAATTTTAATCCTCACTGGGAACCCAAACTTTATGCAGTAACAATCTTAGCAAATAAGGATTTATTTCCAAGAACTATCGGTTTAGAATCTAATCCCGAAAACTTTTTTATATCAGCATACAACTTTAATACAAATTAAGCATTAATTAATTAATCTGGTAGGCACCACTAGAAAAGCTTTCAATACGGTTCAGGTTAACCTTCCCCACACGTCGAAGTCTTTTAGTCATTGATGGCGGTATGCAGAGTATCCATGGTTATTTTGTGGTAAACTCTCTTCCGTTTGTCTTCAGAGCTTCAATGATGTGGTGGAGAGTACAATAAGCTTCACCCTCAAGAACTGCTTACAAACAATGGTAATGAGGATTGATATCTGGTGATGAGGGAGACCATTCGTTCTCAGTGTTGAAAGCAGTACAATTGTCTACGCATCACTGATGGGTTACAAGAGCAGTAGGGATCGTCGCTGCATCTTTTTAAAATGTCCAGTATTTATCACCATAGGTGGCATTGCCACACGGATTGAGTGCACCATAAAAGATGTCCATCTTTGTTGATCTTTACCGCTTGAGGAACGAAAACAAGAGGAGACTTTCCACGCTCTGATATGGATGCCCAAACGATAACTGGCAGCATTTTACTGAATCAACAGGAACTGATCGACGAATTGTTGAAAAAAAAACACGATCATTTTGATGATGAAAAGTCTGATCAACAGTCAAGATGTTGTTTGTCAGCGTGCCATCACGAATTCGTTTCGGCAACTGTTGGAGCCACTTTTTCATTGTGGTTGCTGAAAGAAGATGTCTCTTGGTTATATCTTGTAGGGAAACATCCCGAAATTATGACGACATAGCCTCCACATGGTTCATTCCGATGTTCCAGCATCCTTAGTGGATAATAGGAATAAACTGTCGCTACCGACACTTGAGTTTGAACATAGATCGCCAGTGAGCAAAAACAGACGATCCCATTATTGAATTAAGTAGACCACGTAACCACAAAGGAAACGCATATATAAAAAAGTCGTGTGACATCTAATTGATTGCTATTTCTACTCTATCCTCTATTACTATATGGACCGCTATTCTGTACTCTATTCACTATTCTATTTCTCTATTCAGATGACTATAAGGATTACTATTCGAGCGAGTATTATCGAGCAAGTACTATTAGTGCGAGTGATATTCAAAGGCGTCTAACAGCAGTATTGTTCAACGGCGTTACTATAGTCGTATCTGCGATTACAAAGTCTCTACTACAACGAGCATTACGAAAGTGACAACAAGTATTCGTTGGCATCCCAAAAGTAGCAATAAGTGTTTGTTGACATCAAAAAACTTAGCTAATTTTCCCATTGACGTTCATGGATTACGTCCGATTTTTCACTCATCTGTTTAATGAGTTTTGGCATTCTGGAGGAGCAAGGACGAGATAGTCTCTATCTATCTTTGATCGAGATAGTCTCGTTGTATCGATCGATTGTCCTTTTGATAAACATTCCATTGATTTCAAGTTGTTTTCCATCTCTAAAAATCTCAGTCCGTTTTCATGCTGCTCACTTATATACTTTATTTTAATTTCTATAGACATTGTTGTCAATAAATACTAAGACACCTTGAAAAAACAAATAGTATACATTGTTTGGCGAGTAAATAACAATGTAATGAGCAAAAATTTAGAAGAATTTTATTTTAAGTTTTGTAACAGCATTTATATCGTACCAGAGAACATAAGGCCCTCTTAGGTGAGGTTTCTGTAAATATTCCACGGGGTCGTGGTGTGTTGGCTCTACACCCAACCTTTCTCTCGGAATTTTCGACCCCTTAATCCACGCTAATGAGTGCCGAGTTTGGGAATTCAGATTTACTTTTATTATGAGGCCTGTCTGAAAAGTAACGGAACTGGGTGTGCTTTGTGAGCTCTGGACAAAGGAAGAATAAATGGACTGTATTATCGTCTAACATGATATCTTGGAAGTATATAACTGTAATCTTACCTTTCTGCAACCATTCCATTTTTTTTTTTTACACATGTTTTGTGGCAGGACAAATCGTGGGAGCTCTTGCAGATTTTAATGTATCTTAGAAGGTCTTAAAGATTCTATCAAAAGACAAGGATCTTGAAGAGGGAATTTTAAAAAATATATAGCACATGAGGACATTAATAATTCAAGTTTTTATTATTAGAGACGGCAAAACAAAAAAAAACAAAAAAAAAAACTTTTCTCCTTATTGATATGGCAGCCTCTGCAGACTACAATGTATTTTTGAAGATCTTCAAAAAACTATAAAAATACAAGGACCTTGAAATCGAAATCTCAAAAATGTGGCACATGGGAACATCAACAATTCCTGTTGTATTTGAAGGCCTCGGATTGATTGGAAAAGATTCCAATAGACTCATTGAAGGGATTTTCTTTATCCCATACCAAAAATTGTATTCCCAAGTGCAACTCACACATTACAAAAAGCTTTATCTATGTAAAATGTGTGTGATAGTTTTTTTCTTTTTTACAAAATCTAATCATGAATTCCTATCTGGCCTTAGATCTCTGGTTGGCACCCGGAAGAAAATGTGTATGCAACTGAAATCTGAATAATAATAATAATAATAATAATAATAATAATAATAGAAATCTCGAAATCACGAAAATGTGGCACATGGGAACATCAACAATCCCTGTTGTAGTTGGAGCCCTGGGACTGGTTGGAAAAGATTGCAGTAGACGAATTGAAGGGATTCCTGGAAGTCCATGCCTCAAGGAGATACAAAAAATTGTTCTGACAAGTACAGCCCACACTTTACGAAGGGCTTTATCTATGTATTTTTTTTGTCAGTAGAGAGTGTCACGATGCCATTTGTAACCTTAGGTCCCTGGGCGGGACTCGGAAAGAAATGTGTAAACGCCAGAAATCAAAGGAAATAATAATAATAATAATAATAATCAACATATAAAGTTTTGTCATTCAGAGCCAGATGTATTGTTCTCAGCAAAGAAGCCAGTGTTTGCTACATTATAGACGTTGCCTGTTCGTTTAGTACCATATTAGTCGACACATGGAAATCTACGCAGACTTAAAATAAGAATATGGAAAACAGAATATGCCAATTGTAATCGGCACGTTAAGAACAGTGTCAGTGAATTGAAGCCATTGGTTAAAAGTATGCGATTAACTCGAAAGATCTTGTGTGTTGTTGAAGATCCGTTTGCTTGGCATAACATGGACAATCAGAAAAGTTCAGCATACCCTAGGGCACTGGTAAGAAGCTTCATAGCGAAGAAGTAGAAAAGCAAATACTAACAGCCAATAAGCTGTGGAAAAAAAGAAATAATAATAAATTTCCTGATGCAACACCAGACAAAAGATGATGGAATTATGTACGCTTACATGTGTTTATCAACGAATAATAGATTTATACGCATACTTCTTTGTGTGTACTATGATATCTATCTATCTATCTATCTATCTATCTATCTATCTATCTATCTATCTATCTAGATAGATAGATAGATAGATAGATAGATAGATAGATAGACATACTCAGATGGATAGATACATAGATAGATAGACCTAGATTTATAGCTAGCTAACACGGAACCTTGCTAACTAGACAGATAGATAGATAGATCAGGCTAGCAAGGAAGCTAGCTAGCTCGCTAGATAGATAGATAGAATGACTTAGATTTATAGCTAGCTAACACGGAAGCTTGCTAACTAGGCTGATAGATAGATAGATACATAGATAGATAGATAGATGAATCAGGCTAGCAAGGAAGCTAGCTAGCTAGCTGAATGAATAGATAAATAGATAGATCAGGCTAGCAAGCAAGCTACCTAGCTAGACTAATATATATATATATATATATATATATATAGAGAGAGAGAGAGAGAGATAGAGAGAGAGATAGATAGATAGATAGATAGATAGATAGATCAGGCTAACAAGTAAGCTAGCTAGTTAGACTGATAGATAGATAGATAGATAGATAGATAGATAGATAGATAGATAGATAGATAGATAGATCAGGCTAGCAAGGAAGCTAGCTAGATTGATAGATAGATAGATAAATAGATAGATCAGGCTAGCAAGCAAGCTACCTAGCTAGACTAATATATATATATATATATATATATATATATATATATATATATATATATAGAGAGAGAGAGAGATAGAGATAGATAGATAGATAGATAGATAGATAGATCAGGCTAACAAGTAAGCTAGCTAGTTAGACTGATAGATAGATAGATAGATAGATAGATAGATAGATATGTTGAGGCATGTACAGAACGTGCAAAGAAAACGAAATTACACCTCATAAATAACATTTCTCCATCTTACTTTCAGAGAAGCAAGCTTAGCACATTTAGTTAAAGCGAATTAGGCTGTCACTTACACAGGGTTTTATTAGATCAGGAGCTGCTAGTTTCATTTCGATGTGTACTAAACAGTTAATCTACAAAGATCAGTGAAAATTGCCTTGAAGGCACTTTAAGTTATTAAAGCATATTGCATCATACAATTCCTGAAGTAAGTGTCTTATTTTTATTGATGTTATCGCAAGGTTAACTTTGATAGCCATTTTCTCACAAGATTTCATATCTTGCCGAAGTAATGATGTGTAAATATTTCAGATGATAGTTTCTAGAAAGAAACTGGTCAAAGACGCATATTATTAATGCATTGACATTATACATATAATAGCCTTGTTCTGTCATTAATGCACGGTTCAAACCCTGACCACGACAATCCCTTTCTTTCATATTTCCTCTGTATTTCTATATAGTACATCATACGCGGTGAATTGAAATTATACATATAATAACTCTATTCTGTCAGTTCTTCTTTATGTTCTGTGTCCCTTTAGGACGAAGGCAATCATGGCCCTCCACATCTTCCTGTATACTATAGCTCTTAATAGATGTTGTCTTTTCGCTTTTTGTTCCAAAATCTATTCTATCATCCATTAACTCAAGCCAATCAGCAAGATAGAATGGGATATATGGATATATGTATAGCTATATATATATATATATATATATATATATATATATATATATATATATAGATATATACAAGTATTTATTCAAAAATTATAACAAAAATATGTTAGAAAATCACTGCAAAAATAACCATTTTGTTTCAACACTTCTGCTGTCGTATCAAGTGATGATGTTGAATGTAGAATAAAGGGTATAATAATTTTAGAATAAATAATTGTATTTGCTCTACTCTGTATTGAACACTCTTTTAAGAATAGTATTTGTTGGTTATTGGAATTTATTCCGCATACACCAATCCTATACTTGATATATATATATATATATATATATATATAAGTGCGCATGTATGCAGAAAATTGAAAAGAACACGTTGGGTGCATAATCCGGATTTCCTTAGTATTTTGTTTTTATTTTTAAAAAGACAGTGCTCCATACAGAAGTAGAGCTTTTATTATAATAATATTTTTTGTTTAAAATATGATTCCTTCGCTACATAAGAGTTCTCATGTTTCAAAAACGAGAGCCGAAATCATCCAAATAATTATTAAAATTAAGTTGAATTGAGGTGTTTCATCTTCAAGCGAAATTTTAGGAAAGCCTTCCTAAAATTTTGCTTTTGAAACGAGACTAAACACCTCAATTCGGCTCTCGTTTTTAACCATGAGAACTATTATGTAGCGAAGGAATCATATTTTTATATATATATATATATATATATATATATATATATATATATATATATATATATATATATATATATATATATATATATATATATATATATATATATATATATATATATATATATATATATATAGATAGATACATAGATAAATAGATATATAGGTAATAGATGCTTTATTCTGTCCCTCTCTCCCTCAATCTGTGCTGTGAGTATCAGACACTCCAAGCCCTTCTTCTTCATTACGTGCTCAGAAATTTTAACTGTCTCTTCTTGATGTTAAGTATAAGTTTCTTTTCTGTTTCTATTTTCTCTGTCCTTCGTCGTTGGTCCTCAGCATCCTTCTGTTTTTTCAACTGTCTCTTCCTGATGTTAAAATATAAGTTTCCTTTTTTCTTTCCATTTTCTCTAAAACCTCGTCGTTACCTTCTGTGGTATCCTCAGTTCCTTCTGTAGAATTTTCAACTGTCTCTTCCTGATGTTAAGTATAAGTTTCCTTTTTCTTTCCATTTTCTCTAAAACCTTGTCGTTGCTCACATAATCGGTCCATGGTATCCTCCTTCTGTAGAAATTTCAACTGTCTCTTCCTGATGTTAAGTATAAATTTCCTTTTTGTTTCTTCTCTAAAACTTCGTCATTGCTCACATATTCGGTCCATGGTATCCTCAGCATCCTTCTGTAAAATTTCAACTGTCTCTTCCTGATGTTAAGTATAAGTTTCCTTTTTGTTTCCATTTTCTCTAAAACTTCGTCGTTGCTCACATATTCGGTCCATGGAGATTCATGGTATCCTCAGTATCTTTCTGTAGAAACACTTTTCTGTTGCTTCAGGTCTCTTCTCCATCTTTGAGGAGACCGTCCAGAATTCAGTGCCATATAGGAGGACAGATATCACCTAACAGCTCAATACTCTTTTCTTTGATTCTAATGAAGTTTTTTCTGTCTCTTAATACGCTGCTTAGCTTTTGGAATGCATCTTTGCCTATTCCATTACGTCTTCCCAGATATTTAAATTTTTGTACTTGTTTCATTTTAGTATCCCAAATTGGTAATTTGCATTTTGGGCTCACCCCTTTTGCGAACAACCATGCATTCTGCCTTTTTGTAGTTTATATTTAGTCTTTTCTTCTCGCCTTCTTTCGCCACCTTCTGTAGGAGATTTTGCAGTTTCCCTCTGTCATTAATTCCTCGCCAATCACAATCTTTTTTCTAAATTATTTTTAATTGATTCTTCCTTATTTTTTTCGGCGTTTGAACTCCATTCTGCACGTTGTTTTTATCACAACGTTTCGGCCGTTGTGTCCTCCTGCCTTCGTCAGGTGCATATCGATTTGCGTAATCTATAAGGAATTCCGAACAGGGGTATTATTTTCTTTTTCTATTATCCGTGTTCAAACATTAAAAGTTGCAACTGAACTTGTCTTATAAAATACAGGGTGTCCCAAAATAATGTATACACTCTTTAAATGTTAATAGTTAATAATGCATTACCCTGGCGTGAGAACTTATATGGATGAAAATATGGAAAACAGATGGATTGGAAGAAGAGGGACAGTTGGATATCCACCCAGATCACCAGATTTGACACCCTTGGATTTCTTTTTGTTGGGGTTTCTAAAAGACAAAGATTTTACAGCAGGAAACCTGAAACAATTGCTGAAATGAAATGAGAACATAGGTATCCTCTGACAGGAATCGAACCTGTATCCTACACGGAATCGTCATATAGTCTGACGTGCTATACTATTTAGCTACAGAGAAAGCGTCTGGTTTGCAAGGTCGAATTACTGTTTTTAAACTACAGATTACCCATGATTTCTCTCGAATGCTCAAATCCGCCCGAAGATTATCTTAAAGCAAACAAATGACGTCACATATTATGAAATGGACTAATTCCGATAATTATTTCTATATATTTTCTGTTTATACGTTATTTTCATAGATACAAATATTTAAGTAAATGCTTTGTTTATAATAAACAGTATTAACAACATTTATCGGCCAAAATGTCTGGGAAATTTCATAGAACACTGACAAGAATCGAACCTGTATCCTACACGGAACTGTCATATAGCCTCACGTACGATGCCATTTAACTACAGTGAAAACGTCTGGTTAGCAAGGTCGAATTACTGTTTTAAACTACAAATTTCCCGTGATTTTTCTCAAATGCTCATATCTACCCGAAGTGTTTCTTAACTTTAAACAAATGACGTCATATATTTTGAAATGGACTAATTCCGATAATTATTTCAATATATTATATATTTATACGTTATTTTCATGGATACACGTATTTAAGTAAATGATTTGCGCATAATAAACTGTATTAAACAACATTTACCGGCCTGATATTCGAGACATTTCATAGAAAATATGTGTCCTCCGAACTTGCATTATGGGATATTTATAATTCATAAAACAGTAATTTGACTAACCCTAGCCCTAACCCTACAAGATAACTAACTTTTAGGCCAATTTAAAAAAATTATCAATGTATCCTCAAACTTTTGAACTGTAGTATAAATACATACATACATACACACACACACACACACACACACACATATATATATATATATATATATATATATATATATATATATATATAGATAGAGATAGATTTCTGCTCTGTTTATATGTTCTAAACTATAAACGGAAAGTATAGGCATGAATAAAAAAGATATTTTCAGCAGAATTTTACTCTGAAAAAAAAATAAAGACTGCTTCAGTGTCAGTCAGAAAAAAAAATGAAGTAACTGATCTTCAAAAGAAAGGTAAAAAAATATTGTGAATGTATATCTAAAAGTATCTCTTTTTCTTTTAGTAAAAGAAAAAAAAAACTGAACGAGTCACGCGAGGTAGTACATTTACATCCATAATAATTAACGCCCCTTTCCACCGAAATAAGTGCCCGTAGTCGGCGCTACATTCAACAATCTGTTTCTTTCATCTTCGCTTACACAGTGGGCCTTCTCCAATAGAAATAATATTGTTCAGTTATCACTGTCATTTTACTTGTTTGAGAAATAATGGCCACAGAAACACTTTCTGCGTGACCGACTTTGTTGTTCTTTAAATATTGGCAATATTAGAATATTATGTCTAGGGATAATTCAGTGAAATGTTATTGGCCTTCCGAGGGAGCATTTATTAAATCGTTTATTTAAGGGCAAAAGCAGCCTCGTTTTCGCGCCGGAGTGTAACCTATTTGAGAAAAAATATCCCAAGAGTTGTTTCTTTATACCGTTGTTCATTGAATACAAGTCCCAAGAGCCACTCAAAGTAGAGGGTTACTGAATGGCGTTGTTGTAAAAGCGTAACCGAGAGTAACGGGCACTGCTTTGTTACCCTCGCTATCTTAACATTTTTTGTACCTATATATAAGGACCTCCACTAAATTTTCGATATCTAAGGTTTAAAATGAAGTTTTAAAAAATGAAAAAGTAATTTTTAAGCTTTTTTTTTTTTTAGCTTTAATTGAAAGATAAATGATAACATTTACCATTTCCAGTTATCAAAATACACTGTTATATTTCAAATAGAAATTATATCAATTGGAATCTCAACTTTTTGATCGCTTTCAGAAAATCGAATACAATCGGCCATTTTGTCCTATTTTCACATAATTGTAAACAAAAGTTAATCCTCGGTTTTAAAAATATATATTTTTGACACGTTATTTGAGGAAAATTAGCAAATTTAAAATTAAATTATTCCGATTTAAAACAAATATTACTTATAGCATTAAACATTGTATACAAGTATTTGTTAACCACGTGGTCTTGTTTTTAAGACTTGTTGATTGATGTATTGACAACCTGACGTGTTGACAGCTAAATATGGTTGACCAGAATTTACGAAATCTAAGTGATCGCTTTGTTTTTGGTTTTTAACTACCTAATAATTTTTTTTAAGCAATTATCTAATATTTTATTTTCAGCAATTATCTAATATTTTATTAAATTTTAGTTTCTTTAGGTTTACAGCCTTACGTTTTACCATGTTGTCTGAAAAAATAATAAGATTTAAAATAATATATAATTTTTCTTTAATGTTAAAAATTAAATAACTGAGATAATAATGAAATAACATGATAGAATTAACTGTATAATTTATTTAATTTAATTTATATTATTAATAATAAAGTATAAATTGATAAATAAGTAAAATATCATATATATATATATATATATATATATATATATATATATATATATATATATATATATATATATAAAGTCATCCCCCCTCTGGTCGATCAGAAAAAGCCTACAATTATAATGGAGCAAAAACAGCATCATGTTTAGATGTAACAGAGTCTATCTTCTTCAATTACTTTAATGTACTTTCATTGAAAAACCCGTTGAATTAATGCAGTTACTGATCTAACAGAACTAGTCTGTAATTATTCAATCGAAGTTAGCCGAGGACATGAAGGTGTAAAACAGGCATCATGAAGACCCACTTCAGACCACAATCATTTTGGAGTTTTTAAAATTCAATTTGTCAGTGTGTTACCAAGGATGTAAATAAGATACATTTATAAAGCAATTGTTAAGTTTGATGAAAATTGGTTGAAGGATCAACGAAAAAAAAAAAAAAAAAAAGAAAGAAAAGCGCCATTTTTGTTATTTACGCGGCTTTTCACGATATAGGTTGACTCAATTATCAATTTAAATGAATGCTTATTGTTGGCTACAAATGAGTGAAGGTTGTATTAGATTGCTTGAAAATTGAGGGAGATTTTAGTTTAAAATTTGTGCTGAAATCGATTTGTGTTGTCGATTTTTCGTTACACACAATAGCGTAGAAATAAAAATGAAGTATCGATGTGCTCGTCCTGATGTAAGTGACCTATATACCGAGTTTGAACGAAATCGGAGGAAAAAAGTTGAATTAATTTATTTTTGATCGGCTCTATCGATTATTGATTTTTTAAAAATAACGAGTTTTACGCTGAGAACCTATCTCTTACATTGTATAATGTATGTGTCAAGTTTGGTCAGAATCGGTTGCATGGATCTCGAGTGAAAATGTATCACACTGACAGACAAGCAGACAGAAAGACAAACATCCTCTATTTTGTATATACAGATTAATAATTGTTATCATAATGGTTATGAAATACTAAATTTATTTTATTTATTAAATTTTTATAGTACTTTAAATTTTATTATTAATTACGTAATTATTTACACTTTTATTATATTAATCCAATACCCTAAACAATATATATTTAAAAACATCAGGAAAGGGAGGACAATTGTTAAAACACGTTACCTTTTTATAATATTTTAACATATGGACTACCATACTTTCAAAAATGGGAAATTTTATACATTAAAACAAAATTAAAAAAATATTTTTCTGTTAAGACAATCAACTTATTGTTGGCTACAATTGAATGAAGGTTGTATTAGATTGTTTGAAAATTGAGGAAGATTTTAATTAAAAATTTGTGTTTAAATGGATTTGTGCTGAAGTCGATTTTTCGTTTTACCCTAAACAATATATATTAAAAAAATGCAGTAAAAGGAGGACAGTTGTTAAAACACGTGGCCTTTTTATAATAATAATGTCATGTATGGACTACCATACTTTAAAACATGGGAAATTTTATACATCAAAACCAAATTAAATTTTTTTTTTAAATCTTGGTGCAAAGTGACTTTTAAAAAGTTTTCAATTTTTGATTCGTGAATATTGTTCCTACTTAATAACGATATCAACTAACCGGATTGAAATAATGTAGAATTTCAACCGGTTTCATTTATTATAATTAAAATTTAAAAAAAAAATGTAAACAATTCTTGAAATAATTTATTATTCACAGAATTTTTTCTTAAGACAACATTGTCGTTAATAAATCTTATTTCTAAAAGCAATTAAAAGCTTTTCTAATTAAAAGGTGTCGTAGTCTTATTGCATTTTTTGTTTTACGATTCGGAACAGATTTTCGGAAAACGAGAGTAATTTGAATAAAATGAATGATTTACATTCTCCAAGGACTTCTGCTTTTAACTAATAAAAAAAAAAAAATTGAGATTAAAATTTAATTTCACGAAATTTCATGAAATTAAGTATGTGGCGAGTAACATATGTAAAAAAAAAACAAATTATCAAGATTTTCTAAAAAAAATAAAATAAATAAATAAAAAATAATTTAATTCATTTGCGAATAAGTTCTGAGAGTTTCATTAAAATCCGACAATTATCTTATTTTTGCAAGAATTTCCAAATCATTGGGGTTTTCACCTGAAAAATGGCGTTAAAACACTAATCGTAAATATTACGTCGACCGCAGACGTAAAAAAAAGGATTAAAAAATTTAATAAAAAAATACATTAGTCTTGCCTCTTAATAATATCATAAACATTTTGATTATAAAACTTTGATTTTATTAAGTTTTAGTTCTTTTTTCATCATGTTATGCTCTTTTTTTGAGTTACAATTAGAGGTGCCTATCTATATACGTTACAAATGAAACTAAGCACAACTGATTTTTAAATGGTGAAACATTTTTGCAGATTTTGACATCATTCTAGGCGTTTTTTTTCCCATTTCAATCCGAGAATAAAGTTCACTATTTTTATGCATAATATTGAATGTGTAAAATTTCTTTAATTCTTTAACAAGAAAAATTTCACGTCGCTGTTAAAAGTTACCGCAAAATAGTGTTGATTTATCTTAATATGGAATTATGACAGGTCACTAATTTGTATTTACATACATTGGATTTATTTTTAATTTTGCTAATTAAATTGTTCACTAATATTGCATATGATTCATTATTGTACATAATTAGGTTACAATAAAATTTGTATTTTATATGAATACTTCTTTATGAAAATTGAGATGCAATAGAGTTGGGAGGGGTGGAGAGTACAATAGATTCGGGGGAGGGCTGTACCATAGATTCAGTGGGTGGGGGGCACGAGACCTTTGTAGAAGCCCAGGGATACATAACGATTCACCTTGGAGATGTTAAGGCTGCAATGATCAGTAAGGCGTCCTTTCGAGAATTTGTTTCTCAAAGTGCGATAACTCTCGGAACTTCCTCCTTACAAATGGAATATGAAGCGAATGGGGATGATTCTACTCTTTGTACGTGCTATGGCTGTTCCTAGCTGTGTAAGTCTGGATAGGCGGGGACTAAAGAATGAAGCTCGTCTGACAATTTGCTATGAAAATAGGGATCGATTTGCTAGAAGCTAGAATAGTTTCGTCTCGGCAAGAGAGGAAGTAAGGGTGAAAATAATTCATTACCGAAAGGGCAGTGGAAATACAAGGCTTAAGAGCATCCCAAGGTAGAGGAGGAAGAAAATGCTGATAATGAACATATGTAGGATAGATAACGGTTGACCATGTACTTGTAAAATTGTAAGAATCAGGGAAGTCTCCTCTCGGGAGACTGATTCACAATGACTTTTTTTTCGGGAAGAATCAGTCTGACTTGTGACATCAGTCAAGCACAACTGTCCCTGGTTTCTGAAGTGTTCCGTGTACCCAATTTCACTGAAAAATCTAGGGTCAACCTGTGGTCTGTTTTTCAGGCACTTCCAAACGATTCCCCCACCCTCGAGATCATCCCCCAGAATTGACATTATAAATAAGCTACCTCCCTAACAAATCACAGTGAGATTCATAGACGGGACTGTACAGATGCTGTTGATGGTGGCGCTCATGTGATGTCAAAGGTCATTTATGTGAGAAAACAGTCGTATACAACTGACAGTGTAGAAATTAATGAACTTACTTTCTCGAGTCCCGTAGCTGTTATCGCTCTTTCCAGTATTGATAGGGTTTTCCTTTCTAACTTTTTATTTGATGTGCTGTGGAATCTTAACATTTTGATTATGTCTTTATTTTCTTTTCCAGTTACATGTGCTATCCATTTTAGTTGTTGCCGCTGTTGGTAGTCCTCAATTGATGTGATTTCTGTTACTTGTACTTTGCTTGTGATTCTGTAGCGCTTGTCTGCAATGTTCGAAGTTGGATGGTCTTGGCGAAGACCCACAGGCTTCACTCATTCAAAGACATTTTTAAGCATTGATCTTAGAAAGTGGTTGTATATAGATGACAGTTTAGATATTTCTGAATGGGTTTGGTGCAATATATGGCATGCATATGAAAACCTCGATCTGACGAGGCTAATTAAGAACATGATTCAATTTTTCCGGTTCATGTTTTGCTTTTGTATCTATTTGTAGTGTTGGACGAAACACAGCAGTAACTTTTATACTACACTATACTATACTATATATATTCTGGAGAGTGCCGCCATAGAAAATTACCCAAATATTAATCTACGCCCAGGTTTTTTCCCTATTTCGACTTTCTTAACAAAATTAATGCTCTTACAAACAAATATACACAACAGATTCATAAAATCAAAAGAAAATGGTTGAATACATCAACACAGATATAATGACAATATTCTCCACACGTGACAAATACTGACGTTATTTTTCAGTTAAAAATATGAAAATAGCGTTTCTCTACATTCAAGTTGCTAGGTACATTCTGTTTTTGTTTTTATTAGTTACTTTGTTCATTTAATTTCATTTTCGTATTTTGCTTTGATAAAGTCCACATTGGACGAAACGGGCAATTACCAGTTTTCCTACTGTCATTTTTATTCATATATATATATATATATATATATATATATATATATATATATATATTATATAGAAATTTTTTTATGTTTATACATTCTTTTTATAGATACAAATATTTAAGTAAATGCTCTGTTTATAATAAACAGTATTAAATAACATTTACCGGCCTGAATGTCCGAGAAATTTTTATAGAAAATATTCGTCCTTCGACAGGATTCAAACCTGTATCCTATACGGAACCGACATTTAGCCTGTCGTATATATATATATATATATATATATATATATATATATGAAATGGATTAAATCCTACATATTATTAATTTATTTTTATTCGATACTATCATTGAACAATATACTTCAGACCGGTAGATATAAATAAATAAATATAATGTTTAATAATAAAAACAGAGCATCTACTCAAATATGAGTATCCATTAAAAATAAGGTTAATATATATATATATATATATATATATATATATATATATATATATATTATGCATATATCTAGAAGTATAGGAGAATATTTTATTTCCCAAACACGGCCAGCACACTGTGGCTGTGTTCATAGTTGATATTATTAAGCACTGTCATTTTCTTTCTTATTAATAATGCTTTTTATTTGTAGCCACTTTTATAAGCAGTAAATTCGTCATTACCAACCGAACGATCCTTTGTGGCCAAGCGGTAAGGCGCATGAGGACGAATATTTTCTATGAAAATTTATCGGACATTCAGGCCGGTAAATGTTATTTAATACTGTTTATTATAAACAGAGCATTTACTTAAATATTTGTATCTATAAAAAGAATGTATAAACATAAAAATGTGTTAAAATAATTTTCGGACTTTGTCCATTTCATAATGTGTAACGTCACACACACACACACACACACACACACATATATATATATATATATATATATATATATATATATATATAGATAGATAGATAATATTAGTGGTAAATATACATACATATGCAAAATATATAAATACCCTTACATGTATATTTTTAGAAAAAAAAATTCCAAGAGGAAGAATCCAGGTAGAACTCAATGTCCAGGACAGAGTAAGGATATAATAAAAAGGCTTAAACACTAATATTCCATGGTCATAATTTATTCCATTGGAATCGTAAATACGATCCAATTCATCAGACCTACAAATTCAAAAAGAAAACAGAAAAAAAACCCACTCCGGAAATAAAAAAAAGAATTTAGAGTGAGTGTAAGTATGAGGAGGAGGGAGATTAAACCTTAACAGAGAATTTTAGGAGATGTGGGTGGAAGGGGTTTAATTAAGAGAAAAAAATGAATGTTGACGGATGTCTAATGCATAAAGATACATTTCGTGGTGACATACACACACCATAGACAATCTAATGTTAGAATAAGAGGGAGGGAAAGAAGTGGTGGGGGAGAGAGATGGGACAAAGGAAAGTAAAAGTGTTCACTTAAAGGGCCGCTTTCTAATTGAGAAAATTTGACAAATTTAATATCGACTACAGGTTACAAATCAAATATAAATATATGAAGATAAATATAACGATTATCTAATCCAGCAAGGACCTATATTTCTATGTTCAAAAACACATGCAAATACACACAATAACATATACATGTATATACATACACATAGGCGTGTACCCACATACACACATACATATACACACATATAAAAATATAAAAAAAAATATATTGACATATCCACACATACACATATTCATCTATATCCATAGATATCCTATATATATATATATATATATATATATATATATATATATATATATATATATATATATATCTGTACTATATATTTCCCATGTAGACACCGTATAAAATGGGTCGAGTAGCTGTTTCCTGAAACTAGACTCTGCCCTTCGACATCTGGGGATTCTCTCTGCCCGGAAGCAGAGTGCTTAACCTGCTCACTTGAAGAAGAAGCTCCAACTGTAGACTGATATAAAAACCCTGAACATGAATGCATAAGTTAAGGAACCACGTGTAGATGTTTATTGACAATGAAAAATAGTTCCACGGTTCATTCTGCAATATATATATATATATATATATATATATATATATATATATATATATATATATATATATATATATATATATTATCAAAATACGTTGGAAATTGTGACTTGAAGAAATGAAATATTTCTTTAATGGTTGTTTCATATAACATTAAAAGGCGTTCTTAAATGTTATTCACAAACAAAGCGCATTAATCTTAGTACCCAAAACGATTGCACTTTTTTGCATTGCGCAGTGATATAGTTGGTAGCCAAATTTATTGTTTATAATTTTAATTGTTAATTAAGGTAATATCTGATAATTCTTGCGTTTAAAAAGGTCTGTGTAACTCCCCAGATTATAGTGCGACCTATCTGGGAGTCAACAGTAAATCATCAATTATTAAGCCATAAAGTAGTGGTGTGACCTATCCGGTAGGGCGACCTATCCGCGAGTATATACGGTATATGTGGGATAGATCAATTTCAACCGACGAAAACTATGTCATTCTTATTCAACCTTGGTGAATAGACTGAATTCGTGCGGAATGAATTCAGTCTCTACACCGGGTTTGAATAAGACTGACGTAGTTTTGTCGGTTGAAATAGTTCCCCATATGAAGTAATTTTCGATATTGTTGTGTAATACTGTATCTATGTATCTATCGATATATATATATATATATATATATATATATATATATATATATATATATATATATATATATATATAAATGGATTAAATCCTACATATTATTAATTTATTTTTATTCGATACTGTCATTGAACAATATACTTCAGACCGGTAGATATAAATAAATAAATATACTGTTTAATAATAAAAAACAGAGCATCTACTCAATTATGAGTATCCATTAAAAATAATATTATATATATATATATATATATATATATATATATATATATATATATATATATATATATATATACGATATCTAGAAGTATAGGAGAATATTTTATTTCCCAGACACAGCCAGCACACTGTGGCTGTGTTCATAGTTGATATTATTAAGCACTGTCATTTTCTTTCTTATTAATAATGCTTCCATTATTTTTAGCCTTTATTGTTGATAAAACAAATATAATAGCCACATCCACATGTAAAAAAAGGCTATATATATATATATATATATATAATTAGTTATGATACATGCTGTTGAAGCGTGACCTAAGTCCTTTACTTTTGTTTCTGTGTGTAAGGCAGCTGTTATTTTATATTTATCTAGTTTTTTGAGTGATTGAAAAAAAATTGATTTTGTATTTCTTTTCATAGATGATATGTTATATTGATTTACTAAGCGAAGCGTAGATATGGCACAAGTTTGAGTTTATGAAGAACCCAGTGAGGATCAAAACCCACTGCTCAGTTGTGATTAATCAGGTGAGACAAGCTTGATAAACATTACATGACAGATGGTATTTTTTAATTAATTATATTTCCAAACCCTATTCTATAAAGTAGTAACATTGTTTACTACTTTTTATACAGCGTCTACTTACCAGTATGCATAAACTGTGATCTAAATGTTAAAGTAGTTCAGGATCTAAATGGCTTTATGTGCACAAGTGAGTAAGTTAATTACGAAGCAATCAACAAAACAGTTGCTTATTTATTAGTAGCATATAAAACCAAATGGGAAAATATATTCTTTTTCAAAAAAATATTTTAAATTATTATTTAATAATTTACTTATTATTATTATTATTATTATTATTATTATTATTATTATTTGTGCTATCATATCAAAGAAAAATTTTAAGTACCCCCCTGATTACCATGTCCCCTCCGGCCTCTTGATGTAGGGCTGGTTCGATCGCATATAGGTCACACTCATTCATCAACATGTACAACACGCCATTTGCACTCAAGGTAAGACATATTTTAAACGAATGTCCTAACTTAGCACCTGTAAAATATAAATACTTCAAGGAAAACTATATAAATAAACTATTTGAAAATACTGAAACTGTTTCCACATTGTCCAATGTAAATATTGCCCCACACCATCGTGACGATTTTTATATTCATTTGGCGCAAGTACAGGACATCCTGAGACTAGATGGCCTATGGTTTCCTGATATTTGTCATAGCACGTTGGGTTCACACTATGATGTATATTTAACTGGAAGTTTCTAGTGAAAAGACTCTGGTCTTGGGCTGCAAGAATAAAGCCTTCCGTTTCAGCCTTTAATCCAGATGCTCGTGAACATCGATGAGTGTTAATTTTATCAACATCGACTTTATTAGCCTCGTTCTGGATAATTGCCATGCAGAGGTTTGTCTTCCCAGTGTTGTTTCATCTGTGCAAGAGTTTTAAACCTGGCCTTCTTTTTCATATTTTATTTTTTGCTGCAACAGTTGGTTCTTGGGTTCTGTTTTGGTTTTCTACAAAATCTACTAAATGTAAATCTCGTTTGTATTTACAACCTTCTTTCGTGATTGAACATTTTTTCTTTGTGTTTCGTGTTGTTTGACTACTTATATCATCCAATCCTTTGTTGTTTTCATGTTAGTAAGACAATATTTGCATTATTATTATTGTTTTATTTCCTTTGGTTTCTGGTGTATACTCATTTCATTTCTGGTCCCGACCAGAAATATTTTCCACTGAGCAGTTCTGAAATAAGAATCGTACACATCTTACATAGATAAAGCCCTTCGTAAGGTGTGGGCTGTTCTTGTGAGTACAATTTTTTGTATTTCTTTAAAGCATGGGCTAGCAGGGATTCCTTCAATGAGTCTATTGGAATCTTTTCCAATCCATCCGTGGGCTTCAACTACAACTGTCCTCATGTACCACATTTTTCAGACTTCGATTTCAAGGTCCTTGTATTTTGATAGTTTCTTTTTTAATATCTTCAAAGATACATTGCAGTCTGCAGGGATTTCCATATGAATAAGGAGGCACATTTTGTCTTTTCGGTCTCTAATAACAATGTTAGGGCGATTAGTTTTGATTATTCTGTTTGTGTGTATTGTAAAGTCCACTTCAATTGTTACATGTGCTATGTTCGTAACCGGGTCTGGATGTTCTTCATACCATTTTCTTGCAGTTTCCTTTCTGTGAGCGTTGCTGGTTTTCCAGTGCAAGTATTGACCCATTCTGTCGGGCAGTTTTTTTTTTTTTATTCAGTGGGTGCCAATACCGCACAACTTGATACAAGATGGTCAATTGTTTCTGGATATTTATCACTGAATCTGCATTTGGGACTAACATAATTTTTCAGTCTGTGCACTTGGTAATTTGTAGTTAGCAAGCATTGGTACTTTGAAGCCAGAATAAAACCTTCAGTTGCAGTTTTATCCCTGCACTACATAGCCACTGATGGATATGGTGTTTGTCTATATCAACTTGCTTGATACGGGCAGAATATTCACTGTGAAGCGGTTTATCTTGCCATTGTTTCTGTATCTGGTTGGTTGCATTTGCCTTTGTTTTTTTTTAAGTATATTATTATTATTATTATTTAAAAAATTCAAAATAATAAATATTATTTTATTTTATTACTTTTTTAAATAAATAAATGAATAAATAAATAATTTATTTATTAATATTCTTCTTATCTCTATCTATAAAAAGCAGGATGTGTGTGTGTGTGTGTGTAACGAATGCACGGCCGCAATTTTCGACAGATTTGCACCAAATTTTACATGCACTTGCTTCAAATTAGCGGAAAGGCCAAGACCGACTTTGCATATTCCAACTCCCATCGATAGTGGAAATAATCGATTTTTTCATGCTTCTACGGCATTTTTCATGTAGTTTGTGGCCATTTTGTACTGGCCAGAGTGGGAGCCTATAGCTGGCTGCCACGAATAGGCAGGAAGATTCTATTGGCCAGCGTGAGAGCCAACAGCTGACTGACACGAATGTTAACTAGCATGATAGCATGCAAAAAAAAAATCGATAGCTGCATTCGTCACAAGTGGGAAAAATTTAAATCTGCATGGCACTTTACTCCAATTGGCTCATTCGCTTGATTAAACTCAACGTTGATTCTGATTCCGCAGAACTGGGTTGGGTGTGAAAAAGTATTTGTTGTTAACATTCTTTTTTCATTCGGTTTTTCCAGTTACGAGTCTTTTTTAAAGCTGATCGTTTTGTGTTCATTTTGTTTAGTTCTTTTTTCGTAACAGATTTAATGTTTAGTATAGAGCTTAGAAAAAATTCGCAGTGTGAGATAGGCAAGAAGTAAGGCATTTAGCAACATCATCACGGCAAAGGGCACTCCTTTAAAGGAAAGGAAAGGCAAAAATATTTTAAGTCAAGTGATAGCGATTGCTGTATGAGTCGTACGATTTTTGAATCAAGCACGGGCAACGCCGGGCCTTGCTGCTAGTTTATTTATAATTATTTAGTTTCTTATTGCTTATTTTGATTTCTAATTATATTTATTTTATTATTTTTAATATCTATAATGTATCATTATTAATTTTTATCATTCAATACTTTATTCGTTTATTATTTTTTATTTTTAGTTATTATTAATTATATTATTTATTTTTATTAAAAAATGTATAAATAATGATTAGTAGCTGTCTATAGTTCTGAGATGAGGTATTATGTACACTATTTACATTATTCGGACTATTGTCTTCATCTTTGTCGCCATATTTGTTACAACGTTTCAGCCTTCTTCAGGTGGTTGGAATGTCAAACTGAACCCTTTATTTCGCTCACTGGGGTAGACTGTTGTAGTTCCATGTGCCATGTTTAATGGATGTCAGTTATCAGTTATCTCCTGTTAATTCCCCTCTCCAAGTTCCTTAGCCAGGTATTGAACTCATACTCTTTGGGTCCTGTCACTGGATCTAACCAACGCCTTTATCCATGTGTCCTCAGTAATAATTATTATTTTATTATTACTTTATAATTTTATAAATATTTTAAAAATGTATTTAATTATATTTTATTTATTAATATTTTTCATAATTTTTTATAATATAATTAAATTTTTTTTAATTATTCAATATTTTAATATTTATTTTCAATAATTATTTTCATTAATACTAATTTTATTATTTAATAATTTATTCTCTCATTATTTACTATTATTTAATTATCTATTATTATACTTTATTAATGAATTAATTAATAATTGCTATGTTGGGCAAGATATAAAACACATACTGCACATTAATAATGAAATCTCAGTTATTTGATGTCAGTGTTTTATGTAAAATTAGCGAGCACAAACACATACACATGCGTACACACACATACATGGGGAAGCAACTAATGTTACATATTATTAATTTTCAATAGGAGTAGATAGATTCGCCTATTGTCCGGTTCACGCTCCTTCCACGTCTTTTGAACAGGAGTAGAGGTTTATTCCTTGTTTTATGATTATCACTGGGTTTTTGGTTCCTTCTCCTAAAGTCATGTTACTCTTTTTCACTCCCAGTAAATCATTTGCGTACGCGGATGACACAGTACTGACAGCAGACACGGAAAAGAAATTAGAAAATCTCATACAGCAGGTACCGAAGGAGAGCGAGAAGAAAGGACTAAGCATATACTACAAGACAGAATGCATGGCCATCATTAAAAGGATGAGCCCAAAATGCGATTTGCAGGTTGGGGACAATAAAACTAAACAGGTGTGGAAATTTAAATATCTAGGAAGTGTGTTGAGGGGTTCTCCCCTTTTTACACAAATGGACTCACCCAGGGTATACATATACTACTGCTAATGAATACACGGGGGAAAGAACGAGGCAGAACGAGAAAGAGCGACGGTCGAGCAAGAGTCACAGTATATATATATATATTTTGCTACTAACCCGCAATCCTGGAACTACTAACCTGCATTACCAGTTTGTATTATTACATTAATACATTTATTTTCCTATATTCCTTCTTGGCGTTTGTTATTTATTGGTACCGGATTTCATCCCGGAATCCACAACAAAGTGTTTTGACGGAGGACGGTAAGAGCGACGTTGAGATCCGAAGCCGTATTGGAATGGCCAAGAACGCATTCCAAAAGCTGGGCAGAGTATTGCAAGACAGGAGGATTTTTTGAGGTTGGGGGAGGGGCAACAAAGAAAAGAATACTGAGCTGCTACGTGACATCTGTCCTCCTTTACGGCAGCGAATTTTGGACGGTCTCCTCAAAAACTAAGAAGAGATTCGAAGCAACGGAAGTATGGTTCTACTGAAGGATGCTAAGGATATTATGGACCGAGTGCGTGAACAACGACGAGGTTTTTGAGAGGATGCAAACAAGGAGGAAGCTTATATTTAACATCAGGAAGGAGCAGCTGAAATTTCTGGAACACGTAATGAGAAAAGAAGGCCTGGAGAATCTGATACTCATATGTCGAATAAAGGGAAAGAAAGACAAGGGAAAGCAACGTATGACATATCTGGCCGGCTTAAGCAAGTGGATGACAGAACGTGGTCAGTGGGGAGGTGGCAGAGGGATAAAACTTATTAAGAGTTACAAGGGATAGGGAAAAGTGGAGAGCCATGATCACGTACGTCCTGAAGAGTCACGGTACATAAAAAGAAAAAAACTTGCATCTTAGTGGAATTACTCCCTTGCTTAGGATGAAATGATTAAAAAATAATTTCAAGCGGACATATAGAAAAACTTTACGTATTTTTACTTATTATACTTAGTGAATTTATAAACGACTAGCAGTAGAGCCCGGCGTTGCCCGGGGATGTAACAGTAAGAGATAGATCAAGTATTGTCCATCATAAAGACTGAAAATTGACAAAGATTATTGCTTAAGGTTGACGGACACGCATGTCTTAATTAGTTTTTTTTTTTTTTGTTTGATTTTTTTTTGTTTTTTATGAATTGGTCAAACCCAAACTCAAACAAAAACATTGTTTTCAATCGTTATGAGTCTACCGATTGAATAGAATTTTATTATAAACAATTGTCTTGTAAGTGGAATTTTTAAAGCATTCTGAATGTAAAAATAAAGAAAAAAGTGTGCAAGACAATAAGAAACACTACCTGCCAAAAAAAGTTTTGTTGAAATCGGTTGAAAAATGTAGGAAATCCGATCCCATATATAAACGAACACGGACACACACAAACAACCTGGATTTTATAATAAGTATAACTCGATATGAGTTGTCCCCCTTTCATTCTCGGGACAGCGATGCCTCTTAATCGTGTTTTCAAATTGATTACGTGCAAAAGCAATTGTGTTTTTCCAATTTTTGGCGCTGTCAGAACCACCGCAAGGTAATTTTACGTAGTCCTGTGAAGTTTTGTTGAAATCGGTTGAAAAATGTAGGAAATCCGATCCCATATATAGACGAACACACACACACACACAACCTGGGTTTTATAGTAAGTATGATGTTTGTTAACATACGATGAAAAGATGACGTCTTTAAGGAAGACATCCGTCCTGAGGCATGACTCATGAACAGGTAAAAGAGATCACTTGATTAAACTGGAAAAAATTGAGCGAACCAACAAAACATCTCCTTAATTTTTTTTCTAAGAACATAAGCGAATAAAAAGATACTTTTCCCCCTTGTTTCACTGAAAGTGTTAAAACTGAATCGTTTTTTTCTTCGTACAGCAAAATTAATAAATACATTGAAAAGAAGACGCGGTCTTCCTTCATGTGAACAACCTTGGAATATTTTTGTCTTTTATTTCTGGAGTTACATTTCACAGCGAAACATTTTTTAAAACTTTAATTGAAGAGGAATTTCGAAACTTGAATAATGAAGGACGCTTTTTCATGGAAAGAAAAGAGAGAATTGTTTTCGAATGATGTAACCCTCTCCATTACAAAACAGTCTTCTTAAATTTTCTAAATATCTTTCAAACACACTTATCTATCTATCTATCTATCTATCTATCTATCTATCTATCTAAATTACCCTGTTCATATCTACCTATCTCAGCATGTCCCTATCTATCTATCTATCTACCTATCTATATATCTATCTATCAGCCTCTTCGTTTCTCCCTATCTAGATTACCCTGTTCATATCTATCTATCTATCTATCTATCTATCTATCTATCTATCTAAATTACCCTGTTCTTATCTACCTATCTCAGCATGTCCCTATCTATCTATCTATCTATCTATCTATCTATCTATCTATCTATCTATCTATCAGCCTCTTCGTTTCTCCCTATCTAGATTACCCTGTTCATATCTACCTATCTCAGCATGTCCCTATCTATCTATCTATCTATCTATCTATCTATCTATCTATCTAAACGCACTGTAACAGTGAAAATCACTTTTATTTCCCAAGTACTGTCCATCTCTTTCTGAGATCATCACCACGGGGACAACTGGTAAGGCAAAACTATGTGTAGTTATCCTTTTTCAATTTTGAGTATTTGGATAATAAAAGTAATTCTCACGGTTACAGTTAATTTCTTACCCGATTTAATTGTAATATACGGAAAATATTCATGAATATGACAGGATCATGATCAAAATAAGCAGACATAACGTTTGTAACTTATTCTATCAGATATGACAAACAGAATTTGCTGCTTAAATTCACACAAACAGATACACACACACACACACACACACGCATATATATATATATATATATATATATATATATATAATCGCTTACAAGAATTGTAAAAGTCAGGTTCAACGAGCTCTCAGAGCCATGAAAGAGCGTTAGTTGTCTGAAAAGGCCACTGAACTCCAAGAAGCTTCAGATAGAAAGGATCTAAAGACTTTCTATGCTGGCCTCAAGAGCATTTTTGGTCCTCAGAAAATGGTGTTGCTCCTATCTCCACGGCAGATGGTGAAACATTTTTGACGGTCAGACATTTTAGATCGATTAAAAGAGCATTTTGAAACTGTGTTAAACACCACTTCGGTTACTGATGAGGAAGCCATCACATCAATTGAACAAAATTCTTAAATTCCAGAGTTGTCTTTTGAACCTGCCTATCAAGACGTAATTGACTCCATCAAGAAAATCTCATCTGGAAAATCACCTACTCCTAAGGATCCTAATTCCACCCGAAGTGTATAAGCATGGTGGCGAAAATTTGGTAAAAATGTTACATCTCCTTTTTGTGGAGATATGGAAGGCAGGCTGTGTCCCACAAGATTATAAAAACGCCTCTATCAAACACCTCTACAAAAACAAGAGTTCCAGGTGTGTCTGTGATAATAATCATCGGTGGGGGGGATATCACTCCTTTCAATTGCAGGCAAAACCCTAGCTAGACTGATTCTAAACAGAATCATTATACACCTTGTTGACGACATCTATCCTGAATCGCAGTGTGGTTTTCGGTCGTGACACCATTGACATGATATTTTCTCTTTGTCAAGTTGCAGAGAAGGTTCGCGAGAAAAACCAGGAGTTGTACATGGTGTTTGTGGACTTGACAAAGGCCTTTGACACTGTGAATCGAGAGGCTCTTTGGCAAGTCTTGAGGAAACTCGGCATCCCAGAAAACAAGCTAAAGTTCATCATCTCTTTTCATGAAGGAATGAAAGCTAATATCGTGTCTGATGGTATGATGTCAGAATCCTTTGATGTCACAAATGGCACCAAACAAGGTTGTGTCATGGCCCCTGTCCTTTTTGCCCTTTTCTTCTCGGTGATGCTGAAATGTGCATTCGCAGACATAGAGAGCGGAATCAAGTTTAAGATTCGAACAACTGGTGGTCTCTTCAATCATCAACGATTCAAAGCCAAGATCCACCTTTGTACAGCAATTATTCGTTATTTGTTGCTTGTTGATGCTGCTGCTCTTATAACGACATCCTTTGAGGAGGCCCAACATGTAATAAATCGTTTCTCTGCTGTATGTAAAGCCTTTGGTCTTATACTTAGCATAAAGAAAACTGAAGAAGTGCACCAACCTTGTCCTACTCTGAAGCAATTCTGTGGTGAGAAACAAAAACTATCAATCTACAAATTTCCAGAGAGACCATTGAAAGTAGAAGACAAAGCCCTGAACTATGTAAAGTCTTTCACCTATCAATATAGGTGAAAGACTTTACATAGTTCAGTAGCAAAGTCAACTACAGTGGAACTTTAGATGATGAAATCATGCATCGGATTGCTAAGCCTACAAGTGCTTTCGGCAAAATTCGCCATCGATTGTGGAATGAGCAGGGTATTAGACTGGATACGAAAATTCGGGTTTACAGAGATGTTGTCCTTGCCATCCTTTTGTACGATTGAGAGTCGTGGACTCAATACAGTTACCATATACGACAGCTGAATGTTTTCCATAAAAGCTGTAGAGAGCAACTTGTCAACTGTCAATATACTCCAACCCACCCTCGAGCGCTTAGCCTTGGAGCGGGTAGAAAGGAGATCAACGTGTTTTAGTGGACTCAGCAATTTTCAAGCAGATTGTCTGAATCGTCTTCAAGGAGCGAGAGCAAGATCTAAAAGGTCAGCCAATCTAACAGTGATCTCATCCCACAATGCTTATTCTTGCTCCATATACGGCCTCCTTTGTAAATCACTAGCGGGTCTTAAAATTTAATAACTGAATCAATTGTCAGATTATATATATATATATATATATATATATATATAAACGTTATGTCTGCTTATTTTGATCATAATCCTTTCATATTCATGAATATCTTCCGTATATTATAATCTCTTTTGTCTCAAGGTTCTTGATAAAATCCAGAGACGGATATGCAATATAATTGGCCCTGATCTGGCATCTCGTCTGCAGTCGCTGTCTCCCAGATGTACCGTCGCCTCCCTCTGTCTTTTAAACAAATACTTTCATGGTAATTGCTCCGATGAGCTGTTTCGCTGGTTCCCAGGCTTCATGAATTCAAGCGTCCTACGAGGCTCCCACCCTTACACTGTAGAAACTTTTAAATGTAGCCGTCTCTTCTACTCCAATAGCTTCATACATCGCACCTCTCGCTTGCGGAACACCCTTTCCAATTACTGTTTCCCTGAGAGCTATAATCTCCAACTATACAAATGTAATGTCAATCGACATCTCTAGTTGCCTTGATCTATCCACTATCCTTTTCTTCATCATTTCCTCTATCACTCCTCTCTACTCTCGCTCCATCTCTCTGTAACCCCTTGCGTGCTAGTGGCTTCCCGACTTGCTAGGGGTGAAATGATTAACAAAAAAAAATAATAAAATCAAATCGTATGTGCCCGTAGTCTGGCTGTTTGGTTCAACGAACTGAACCGCAGAATCAATAAAATACAATGTTAAAGTACATCAGCATATATAAAAAGTACATCAGCATATATAAATAGTACGTCAGAATATATAAATTGTAGCCGAATTAACCCTGCCTTGCTGCGTTTCACACAGTTTTTGGTCGTTGATTTTTAATCAGTTCTAATTTGTGGAGAAAAATGATGCATTTCAATATTACTTAATGATCTTGCCAATGTGACCTCCATCTTCCGGCTTTCTCCTTCTATATTTTGGATAAGATTCATTCCCGTCTGCAGATTTAAATTTTATTTAAATCAAAGGGAAAAATCCGTGGGGGTTTGTGCCCCTCGGGGACCCCCTCTGATCTAAATGAAATATACTTATCCAACAACCATAGGTATCATTCCCTTGTTCAAATTTAAATCTAATTTATATAAAAGGGAAAAAATTAGTTGTGTTGGTAGTGGTGGGAGAGTCTTCCAGGGGACCCCCTTTGATCAAAATAAAATCTACTTATCCAAGTACTCTGCATAATGTAGTTTCAGAATATATATGGTTATGGGGGTCTATCTCCAAAAACCTCGGAGGAATTCGATAGCAAACAAACAGACAGACAGAGGCTATAACTTTATATATAGAGAGAAAATCTATGAATATAAATAACGTTTATAATACTAAGATTACATATATATATATTGTTTTTATATTTTTTTACATACACGCATATATATATATATATATATATATATATATATATATATATATATATATATATATATATATATATATATATATATATATCAACAGTAATATATATAGAATTATGGTGCTTGATCATCATTAAGTTCAGAGACTGACACGCAGAAAGTGAAAAATTAGTTTGAAAAAACGTTTTATTTTGCTTTCCATTTCCTTTCTGCATTTCGTCTGCATTTTGTCAAGCAGGTGACTGTTTGGTAGTTTAAACCAATAAAAAAGATTGATAATAATATGGTAGCCAGGTCAAGTGACAAACGTATCCAGATTTGATATTTTATACATTTTTGCCTTTGCAAAAAAAAAAAAAAAAAGTAAGAAAGAAAGAAGAAAAATGAGGTAAAAAAATAAAAAAAAAAACTGAATTTAAGCAAGGCTACCTAATGTTGTATTTTCTAAAGTAAATCATTTTGATTTTATTATTTTGGCCAATACTCAATACACTGTTCATCATCATTATTATTATTATTATTATTATTATTATTATTATTATTAATACTACTACTACTACTACTACTATTTTATTACAAGTTTAAACCATCTTATTATTGTTACTTTTTGTTCCAACACTCTGGGTCGAGACATTCTTCATTATTATGACTATTTTATTAAATGTTTTATTCCATGTTATTATTGCGTTTTATCTGTGACAATACACACTTCATTATTACTATTACACTATTATTCGTTTTATTCCATCTTATTATTGTTTCTTTTTATCCCAACACTCTGGCTCTATACACTCTTCATTATTACTATTATTTTATTACTAGTTTTATTCCATCTTATTATTGTTTCTTTTTTATCCCAACACTCTGGCTCTATACACTCTTCATTATTACTATTATTTTATTACTAGTTTTATTCCATCTTATTATTGTTTCTTTTTATCCCAACACTCTGGCTCTATACACTCTTCATTATTACTATTATTTTATTACTAGTTTTATTCCATCTTATTATTGTTTCTTTTATCCCAATACTCTGGCTCTATACACTCTTCATTATTACTATTATTTTATTACTAGTTTTATTCCATCTTATTATTGTTTCTTTTTTATCCCAATACTCTGGCTCTATACACTCTTCATTATTACTATTATTTTATTACTAGTTTTATTCCATCTTATTATTGTTTCTTTTTATCCCAATACTCTGGCTCTATACACTCTTCATTATTACTATTATTTTATTACTAGTTTTATTCCATCTTATTATTGTTTCTTTTTATCCCAACACTCTGGCTCTATACACTCTTCATTATTACTATTATTTTATTACTAGTTTTATTCCATCTTATTATTGTTTTCTTTTATCCCAATACTCTGGCTCTATACACTCTTCATTATTACTATTATTTTTTATTACTAGTTTTATTCCATCTTATTATTGTTTTTTTTATCCCAATACTCTGGCTCTATACACTCTTCATTATTACTATTATTTTATTACTAGTTTTATTCCATCTTATTATTGTTTCTTTTATCCCAATACTCTGGCTCTATACACTCTTCATTATTACTATTATTTTATTACTAGTTTTATTCCATCTTATTATTGTTTCTTTTTACTTTCTATACACTCTTCAATTACTACTATTATTTTATTCACTTTATTTATTATCCCAACACTATTATACACTTTTATTATTTTATTTTTTTATTCCATCTTATTATTGTTTCTTTTTATCCCAATACTCTGGCTCTATACACTCTTCATTATTACTATTATTTTATTACTAGTTTTATTCCATCTTATTATTGTTTCTTTTTATCCCAATACTCTGGCTCTATACACTCTTCATTATTACTATTATTTTATTACTAGTTTTATTCCATCTTATTATTGTTTCTTTTTTTATCCCAATACTCTGGCTCTATACACTCTTCATTATTACTATTATTTTATTACTAGTTTTATTCCATCTTATTATTGTTTCTTTTTATCCCAATACTCTGGCTCTATACACTCTTCATTATTACTATTATTTTTATTACTAGTTTTATTCCATCTTATTATTGTTTCTTTTTTATCCCAATACTCTGGCTCTATACACTCTTCATTATTACTATTATTTTATTACTAGTTTTATTCCATCTTATTATTGTTTCTTTTTATCCCAATACTCTGGCTCTATACACTCTTCATTATTACTATTATTTTATTACTAGTTTTATTCCATCTTATTATTGTTTCTTTTTATCCCAATACTCTGGCTCTATACACTCTTCATTATTACTATTATTTTATTACCATCTTATTATTGTTTTAATACTCTGGGCTCTATCCATTATTACTATTATTTTATTACTTTTTATTCCATCTTATTATTGTTTCTTTTTTTATCCCAATACTCTGGCTCTATACACTCTTCATTATTACTATTATTTTATTACTAGTTTTATTCCATCTTATTATTGTTTCTTTTTATCCAACACTCTGGCTCTATACACTCTTCATTATTACTATTATTTTATTACTAATTTTATTCCATCTTATTATTGTTTTTTTTATCCCAATACTCTGGCTCTATACACTCTTCATTATTACTATTATTTTATTACTAGTTTTATTCCATCTTATTATTGTTGCTTTCTATTCCAACACTCTGGCTCTATACACTCTTCATTATTACTATTATTTTATTACTAGTTTTATTCCATCTTATTATTGTTTCTTTTTATCCCAATACTCTGGCTCTATACACTCTTCATTATTACTATTATTTTATTACTAGTTTTATTCCATCTTATTATTGTTTATTCTTTTTATCCCAATACTCTGGCTCTATACACTCTTCATTATTACTATTATTTTATTACTAGTTTTATTCCATCTTATTATTGTTTCTTTTTATCCCAATACTCTGGCTCTATACACTCTTCATTATTACTATTATTTTATTACTAGTTTTATTCCATCTTATTATTGTTTCTTTTTATCCCAATACTCTGGCTCTATACACTCTTCATTATTACTATTATTTTATTACATTTTATTCCACTTATTATTTTTCTTTTACCCAATACTCTTTTTATTCCATCTTATTATTACTTTTATTTTATTATTTTATTCCATCTTATTATTGTTTTTTTTATCCCAATACTCTGGCTCTATACACTCTTCATTATTACTATTATTTTATTACTAGTTTTATTCCATCTTATTATTGTTTCTTTTTATCCCAATACTCTGGCTCTATACACTCTTCATTATTACTATTATTTTATTACTAGTTTTATTCCATCTTATTATTGTTTCTTTTTATCCCAACACTCTGGCTCTATACACTCTTCATTATTACTATTATTTTATTACTAGTTTTATTCCATCTTATTATTGTTTCTTTTTATCCCAACACTCTGGCTCTATACACTCTTCATTATTACTATTATTTTATTACTAGTTTTATTCCATCTTATTATTGTTTCTTTTATCCCAATACTCTGGCTCTATACACTCTTCATTATTACTATTATTTTTTTTATTACTAGTTTTATTCCATCTTATTATTGTTTTTTTTTTATCCCAACACTCTGGCTCTATACACTCTTCATTATTACTATTATTTTATTACTAGTTTTATTCCATCTTATTATTGTTTTTTTTTTATCCCAACACTCTGGCTCTATACACTCTTCATTATTACTATTATTTTATTACTAGTTTTATTCCATCTTATTATTGTTGCTTTTTATCCCAACACTCTGGCTCTATACACTCTTCATTATTACTATTATTTTATTACTAGTTTTATTCCATCTTATTATTGTTTTATCCCAATTTTCTATCTTCATTATTACTATTATTTTATTACTAATTCATCTTATTATTGTTTCTTTTTCCCATACACTCTTCATTATTACTATTATTTTATTACTAGTTTTATTCCATCTTATTATTGTTTCTTTTTATCCCAATACTCTGGCTCTATACACTCTTCATTATTACTATTATTTTATTACTAGTTTTATTCCATCTTATTATTGTTTCTTTTTATCCCAATACTCTGGCTCTATACACTCTTCATTATTACTATTATTTTATTACTAGTTTTATTCCATCTTATTATTGTTTCTTTTTTATCCCAACACTCTGGCTCTATACACTCTTCATTATTACTATTATTTTATTACTAGTTTTATTCCATCTTATTATTGTTTCTTTTATCCCAATTTTTACTCTGGCTCTATACACTCTTCATTATTACTATTATTTTATTACTAGTTTTATTCCATCTTATTATTGTTTCTTTTTATCCCAATACTCTGGCTCTATACATTCATTATTACTTATTATTTTATTACTTTTTATTCCATCTTATTATTGTTTCTTTTATCCCAATACTCTGGCTCTATACACTCTTCATTATTACTATTATTTTATTACTAGTTTTATTCCATCTTATTATTGTTTTTTTTGCCCAATTTGGCTCTATCCATTATTACTATTATTTTATTACTAGTTTTATTCCATCTTATTATTGTTTCTTTTTATCCCAATACTCTGGCTCTATACACTCTTCATTATTACTATTATTTTATTACTAGTTTTATTCCATCTTATTATTGTTTCTTTTTTATCCCAACACTCTGGCTCTATACACTCTTCATTATTACTATTATTTTATTACTAGTTTTATTCCATCTTATTATTGTTTTTTTTTATCCCAATACTCTGGCTCTATACACTTTTTTATTATTACTATTATTTTATTACTAGTTTTATTCCATCTTATTATTGTTTCTTTTTTATCCCAATACTCTGGCTCTATACACTCTTCATTATTACTATTATTTTATTACTAGTTTTATTCCATCTTATTATTGTTTCTTTTTTTGTCCCAATACTCTGGCTCTATACACTCTTCATTATTACTATTATTTTATTACTAGTTTTATTCCATCTTATTATTGTTTCTTTTTATCCCAATATTCTGGCTCTATACACTCTTCATTATTACTATTATTTTATTACCAGTTTTATTCCATCTTATTATTGTTTCTTTTTTATCCCAATACTCTGGCTCTATACACTCTTCATTATTACTATTATTTTATTACTAGTTTTATTCCATCTTATTATTGTTTCTTTTTTATCCCAATACTCTGGCTCTATACACTCTTCATTATTACTATTATTTTATTACTAGTTTTATTCCATCTTATTATTGTTTCTTTTTATCCCAACACTCTGGCTCTATACACTCTTCATTATTACTATTATTTTTATTACTAGTTTTATTCCATCTTATTATTGTTTCTTTTTTATCCCAACACTCTGGCTCTATACACTCTTCATTATTACTATTATTTTATTACTAGTTTTATTCCATCTTATTATTGTTTCTTTTTATCCCAACACTCTGGCTCTATACACTCTTCATTATTACTATTATTTTATTACTAGTTTTATTCCATCTTATTATTGTTTCTTTTTATCCCAACACTCTGGCTCTATACACTCTTCATTATTACTATTATTTTATTACTAGTTTTATTCCATCTTATTATTGTTTCTTTTTGGCTCTCCCAACTACTCTGGCTCTATACACTCTTCATTATTACTATTATTTTATTACTAGTTTTATTCCATCTTATTATTGTTTCTTTTTTATCCCAACACTCTGGCTCTATACACTCTTCATTATTACTATTATTTTATTACTAGTTTTATTCCATCTTATTATTGTTTCTTTTATCCCAATACTCTGGCTCTATACACTCTTCATTATTACTATTATTTTATTACTAGTTTTATTCCATCTTATTATTGTTTTTTTTTATCCCAATACTCTGGCTCTATACACTCTTCATTATTACTATTATTTTATTACTAGTTTTATTCCATCTTATTATTGTTTCTTTTTATTCCAACACTATGGCTCTATACACTCTTCATTATTACTATTATTTTATTACTAGTTTTATTCCATCTTATTATTGTTTCTCTTTATCCCAACACTCTGGCTCTATACACTTTTCATTATTACTATTATTTTATTACTAGTTTTATTCCATCTTATTATTGTTTCTTTTTATCCAACACTCTGGCTCTATACACTCTTCATTATTACTATTATTTTATTACTAGTTTTATTCCATCTTATTATTGTTTCTTTTTATCCAACACTCTGGCTCTATACACTCTTCATTATTACTATTATTTTATTACTAGTTTTATTCCATCTTATTATTGTTTCTTTTTATCCCAACACTCTGGCTCTATACACTCTTCATTATTACTATTATTTTATTACTAGTTTTATTCCATCTTATTATTGTTTCTTTTATCCCAATACTCTGGCTCTATACACTCTTCATTATTACTATTATTTTATTACTAGTTTTATTCCATCTTATTATTGTTTCTTTTTTATCCCAACACTCTGGCTCTATACACTTTTCATTATTACTATTATTTTATTACTAGTTTTATTCCATCTTATTATTGTTTCTTTTTATCCAACACTCTGGCTCTATACACTTTTCATTATTACTATTATTTTATTACTAGTTTTATTCCATCTTATTATTGTTTCTTTTTATCCCAACACTCTGGCTCTATACACTCTTCATTATTACTATTATTTTATTACTAGATTTATTCCATCTTATTATTGTTTCTTTTTATCCCAACACTCTGGCTCTATACACTCTTCATTATTACTATTATTTTATTACTAGTTTTATTCCATCTTATTATTGTTTCTTTTCTCCCAACACTCTGGCTCTATACACTCTTCATTATTACTATTATTTCATTACTAGTTTTATTCCATCTTATTATTGTTTCTTTTTATCCAACACTCTGGCTCTATACACTCTTCATTATTACTATTATTTCATTACTAGTTTTATTCCATCTTATTATTGTTTCTTTTTATCCCAACACTCTGGCTCTATACACTCTTCATTATTACTATTATTTTATTACTAGTTTTATTCCATCTTATTATTGTTTCTTTTTATCCCAATACTCTGGCTCTATACACTCTTCATTATTACTATTATTTTATTACTAGTTTTATTCCATCTTATTATTTTTTCTTTTTATCCCAACACTCTGGCTCTATACACTCTTCATTATTACTATTATTTTATTACTAGTTTTATTCCATCTTATTATTGTTTCTTTTTATCCCAATACTCTGGCTCTATACACTCTTCATTATTACTATTATTTTATTACTAGTTTTATTCCATCTTATTATTGTTTCTTTTTATCCCAACACTCTGGCTCTATACACTCTTCATTATTACTATTATTTTATTACTAGTTTTATTCCATCTTATTATTGTTTCTTTTTATCCCAATACTCTGGCTCTATACACTCTTCATTATTACTATTATTTTATTACTAGTTTTATTCCATCTTATTATTGTTTCTTTTTATCCCAATACTCTGGCTCTATACACTCTTCATTATTACTATTATTTTATTACTAGTTTTATTCCATCTTATTATTGTTTCTTTTTTATCCCCAACACTCTGGCTCTATACACTCTTCATTATTACTATTATTTTATTACTAGTTTTATTCCATCTTATTATTGTTTCTTTTTTATCCCAATACTCTGGCTCTATACACTCTTCATTATTACTATTATTTTGTTACTAGTTTTATTCCATTTTATTATTGTTTCTTTTTATCCCAATACTCTGGCTCTATACACTCTTCATTATTACTATTATTTTATTACTAGTTTTATTCCATCTTATTATTGTTTCTTTTTATCCCAATACTCTGGCTCTATACACTCTTCATTATTACTATTATTTCATTACTAGTTTTATTCCATCTTATTATTGTTTCTTTTTTATCCCAATACTCTGGCTCTATACACTCTTCATTATTACTATTATTTTTATTACTAGTTTTATTCCATCTTATTATTGTTGCTTTTTATCCCAACACTCTGGCTCTATACACTCTTCATTATTACTATTATTTTATTACTAGTTTTATTCCATCATATTATTGTTGTTTTTTATCCCAACACTCTGGCTCTATACACTCTTCATTATTACTATTATTTTATTACTAGTTTTATTCCATCTTATTATTGTTGCTTTTTATCCCAACACTCTGGCTCTATACACTCTTCATTATTACTATTATTTTATTACTAGTTTTATTCCATCTTATTATTGTTTCTTTTTATCCCAACACTCTTGGCTCTATACACTCTTCATTATTACTATTATTTTTATTACTAGTTTTATTCCATCTTATTATTGTTTCTTTTTATCCAACACTCTGGCTCTATACACTCTTCATTATTACTATTATTTTATTACTAGTTTTATTCCATCTTATTATTGTTTCTTTTTCTCCCAACACTCTGGCTCTATACACTCTTCATTATTACTATTATTTCATTACTAGTTTTATTCCATCTTATTATTGTTTCTTTTTTATCCCAACACTCTGGCTCTATACACTCTTCATTATTACTATTATTTTATTACTAGTTTTATTCCATCTTATTATTGTTTCTTTTTTATTCTTTTGTCCAACACTCTGGCTCTATACACTCTTCATTATTACTATTATTTTATTACTAGTTTTATTCCATCTTATTATTGTTTCTTTTTTATCCCAACACTCTGGCTCTATACACTCTTCATTATTACTATTATTACTATTTTTTTTTCCATCTTATTATTGTTTCTTTTTTATCCCAATACTCTGGCTCTATACACTCTTCATTATTACTATTATTTTATTACTAGTTTTATTCCATCTTATTATTGTTACTTTTTATCCCAACACTCTGGCTCTATACACTCTTCATTATTACTATTATTTTTTTACTAGTTTTATTCGATCTTATTATTGTTTCTTTTTATCCCAACACTCTGGCTCTATACACTCTTCATTATTACTATTATTTTTATTATCTAGTTTTATTCCATCTTATTATTGTTTTTTCTTTTATTGTTTCTTTTTTATCCCAATACTCTGGCTCTATACACTCTTCATTATTACTTATTTTATTACTAGTTTTATTCCATCTTATTATTGTTTCTTTTTTCCCAACACTCTGGCTCTATACACTCTTCATTATTACTATTATTTTATTACTAGTTTTATTCCATCTTATTATTGTTTCTTTTTATCCCAACACTCTGGCTCTATACACTCTTCATTATTACTATTATTTTATTACTAGTTTTATTCCATCTTATTATTGTTTCTTTTTATCCCAATACTCTGGCTCTATACACTCTTCATTATTACTATTATTACTAGTTTTATTCCATCTTATTATTGTTTCTTTTTATCCCAACACTCTGGCTCTATACACTCTTCATTATTACTATTATTACTAGTTTTATTCCATCTTATTATTGTTTTTTTTTATCCCAACACTCTGGCTCTATACACTCTTCATTATTACTATTATTATTACTAGTTTTATTCCATCTTATTATTGTTTCTTTTTTATCCCAACACTCTGGCTCTATACACTCTTCATTATTACTATTATTTTATTACTAGTTTTATTCCATCTTATTATTGTTTTTTTCATCCCAACACTCTGGCTCTATACACTCTTCATTATTACTATTATTTTATTACTAGTTTTATTCCATCTTATTATTGTTTCTTTTTATCCCAATACTCTGGCTCTATACACTCTTCATTATTATTACTATTTTATTACTAGTTTTATTCCATCTTATTATTGTTTCTTTTATTCCATCCAACACTCTGGCTCTATACACTCTTCATTATTACTATTATTTTATTACTAGTTTTATTCCATCTTATTATTGTTTTTTTTTATCCCAACACTCTGGCTCTATACACTCTTCATTATTACTATTATTTTATTACTAGTTTTATTCCATCTTATTATTGTTTCTTTTTATCCCAATACTCTGGCTCTATACACTCTTCATTATTACTATTATTTTATTACTAGTTTTATTCCATTTTATTATTGTTTCTTTTTATCCCAATACTCTGGCTCTATACACTCTTCATTATTACTATTATTTTATTACTAGTTTTATTCCATCTTATTATTGTTTCTTTTTATCCCAATACTCTGGCTCTATACACTCTTCATTATTACTATTATTTCATTACTAGTTTTATTCCATCTTATTATTGTTTTTTTTTATCCCAATACTCTGGCTCTATACACTCTTCATTATTACTATTATTTAATTACTAGTTTTATTCCATCTTATTATTGTTTTTTTTTATCCCAACACTCTGGCTCTATACACTCTTCATTATTACTATTATTTTATTACTAGTTTTATTCCATCTTATTATTGTTTCTTTTTTATCCCAACACTCTGGCTCTATACACTCTTCATTATTACTATTATTTTATTACTAGTTTTATTCCATCTTATTATTGTTTCTTTTTTATCCCAACACTCTGGCTCTATACACTCTTCATTATTACTATTATTTTATTACTAGTTTTATTCCATCTTATTATTGTTTCTTTTTCCCAACACTCTGGCTCTATACACTCTTCATTATTACTATTATTTTTATTACTAGTTTTATTCCATCTTATTATTGTTTCTTTTTTATCCAACACTCTGGCTCTATACACTCTTCATTATTACTATTATTTTATTACTAGTTTTATTCCATCTTATTATTGTTTCTTTTTATCCCAACACTCTGGCTCTATACACTCTTCATTATTACTATTATTTTATTACTAGTTTTATTCCATCTTATTATTGTTTCTTTTTATCCCAACACTCTGGCTCTATACACTCTTCATTATTACTATTATTTTATTACTAGTTTTATTCCATCTTATTATTGTTTCTTTTATCCCAATACTCTGGCTCTATACACTCTTCATTATTACTATTATTTTTTACTAGTTTTATTCCATCTTATTATTGTTTCTTTTTTTATTCCTAAAACACTCTGGCTCTATACACTCTTCATTATTACTATTATTTTATTACTAGTTTTATTCCATCTTATTATTGTTTCTTTTTTTATCCCAACACTCTGGCTCTATACACTCTTCATTATTACTATTATTTTATTACTAGTTTTATTCCATCTTATTATTGTTTCTTTTTATCCCAATACTCTGGCTCTATACACTCTTCATTATTACTATTATTTTTATTACTAGTTTTATTCCATCTTATTATTGTTTCTTTTTATTCCCAACACTCTGGCTCTATACACTCTTCATTATTACTATTATTTTTTATTACTAGTTTTATTCCATCTTATTATTGTTTCTTTTATCCCAACACTCTGGCTCTATACACTCTTCATTATTACTATTATTTTATTACTAGTTTTATTCCATCTTATTATTGTTTCTTTTTTATCCCAATACTCTGGCTCTATACACTCTTCATTATTATTTTATTACTATTTTATTACTAGTTTTATTCCATCTTATTATTGTTTTTTTTTATTTTTTTATCCCAACACTCTGGCTCTATACACTCTTCATTATTACTATTATTTTTTATTAGTTTTTATTCCATCTTATTATTGTTTTTTTTTATCCCAACACTCTGGCTCTATACACTCTTCATTATTACTATTATTACTAGTTTTATTCCATCTTATTATTGTTTCTTTTTATCCCAATACTCTGGCTCTATACACTCTTCATTATTACTATTATTTTATTACTAGTTTTATTCCATCTTATTATTGTTGCTTTCTATTCCAACACTCTGGCTCTATACACTCTTCATTATTACTATTATTTTATTACCAGTTTTATTCCATCTTATTATTGTTTTTTTTTATCCCAATACTTTGGATCTATACACTCTTCATTATTACTATTATTTTATTACTAGTTTTATTCCATCTTATTATTGTTTTTTTTATCCCAACACTCTGGCTCTATACACTCTTCATTATTACTATTATTTTATTACTAGTTTTATTCCATCTTATTATTGTTTCTTTTTATCCCAACACTCTGGCTCTATACACTCTTCATTATTACTATTATTTTATTACTAGTTTTATTCCATCTTATTATTGTTTCTTTTTATCCCAACACTCTGGCTCTATACACTCTTCATTATTATTATTATTACTAGTTTTATTCCATCTTATTATTGTTTCTTTTTATCCCAACACTCTGGCTCTATACACTCTTCATTATTACTATTATTTTATTACTAGTTTTATTCCATCTTATTATTGTTTCTTTTTATCCAACACTCTGGCTCTATACACTCTTCATTATTACTATTATTTTATTACTAGTTTTATTCCATCTTATTATTGTTTCTTTTTATCCCAATACTCTGGCTCTATACACTCTTCATTATTACTATTATTTTATTACTAGTTTTATTCCATCTTCTTATCGTTGCTTTTTATTTCAACCGTCTTCATCGATCAATTCTTCATTATTACGGTTATTTTATGAAATATTTGATTTCATAGATAACTTTTCTGTAGCTTTTGCAGTTACCTCTCTGTAATGCATGTAAAACCAACGAAATTATTTATATTTTGTTAAATTATACAAGTACATACACACACCGACCTACACAAACACACACAGAAATATATATATATATATATATATATATATATATATATATATATATATATATACGCTTAAATCGAGGTTAAATGCCACTATTGTGATGAAGGTCCAATCAAGTGTCCTCCGCAGGATCTAGCTTAAATGACACCCAATAATGTGACTTTTAAGCAAGTTTATATATATATATATATATATATATATATATATATATATATATATATATATATATATACTACCTTAAAAGTCACATTGTCGGGTGGCATTTAAGCTAGATCCTGCGTAGGACTCTTGATTGGACCTTCATCACAATAGGGAGGGAGAAGTAGATGTGTAGGCAACTAAAGACTACAGACTAACTCAAAATTGATCGTTGCATTTAAGTATTGCATTAATATCTAAGCTTACTTTTTAAAAGTTCAACAACAATTCTTCTATCACTACTTAATTTAAGGACAAGTTGATGTACGTAGATTTTTTTTTATTTCATGGATGACTTTCGCTGGATTTTGCAATTGATTTCGATTAAATTTATTTCCAAGTTATAAAAATTGTTATCGTACAAAAACCAGTCTCAATAAATCAGGTAAAAATATCGCCGAAAACAATCGCAGTAATGAAAAGTTGAGAATCGAAAATTTCAGGATTGTGGGTCCAGATTTGGCCCAGAATGTTTTTAATTTGCTCACAGAGTCGGCCTGATTCCAAAATGGTATGATATGTTGGGTTACGGCCTCTAGGAGGTAAGTTGAAAACACGGACAATTTTATTTTGAAACATTATAACTTGAGATAAGTCATTTTTAATTTGAAATGAGATATTGAAAGTTAGAGAGTTGTGTCCCTTTAAGTTGAAAAAGTGTGACACAGTGACACACTGAAATTTGCATTTATGATATATATATATATATATATATTTTGAACAATAAAAAAATATTAAAAATTAAAATCTTCAGACACACTGGGTTGTAGATTAATATTCTTTCGTTTTTATATTATTATTTCATTTAGATTCCTCGACTAGTTTCACCCAAAATGGCCATCATCGGGAGAAGAAATATTTCTGCTTGCTGGTAGCAGTAAACTACAGAAATGAATATATATATATATATATATATATATATATATATATATATATATATATATATATATATATATTTCTAACAGATTAATGAAACTTTTTACTAATTATGCAAATTATATGTTTAAGCCTTTAGTCAAACAATCAGTTTTAAAATAACAATAAAAATATCCTACAAAAAAAATCAAAAATATGTTTCTTATATTAATATTTTCGCCGGTCTATTTTGTAAATTACAGCATTAATGAAACTTTTATTTGGCTAATTTTTTCTATGCATATAAAATATGTTTTTTTGGTTTCTTCTTTGAATTCCTTTTCAACTCAAAATTTTTAATCAATCAGATTTTGCCATTTTAAAATTCTTTTCTTTTGAACTTGACCAATTTTGTAAAATCGTCCCTAACCTGGTTTTCAAAAAAATTTCAAAAAATATGCTCCATTCCACACTTTAATGTAAAACGCAGATGACTTTTACTGATTTCCAATATATTTATTTTAAATCATATATTTCTGCAATAATTTTCGTTTCAGCCGCGTCTATCTTTAGGTTTGATACAATGCTCGATTGCAAAATTCTAGTCTAACAAGAACGTGTTTTTCGCTTAAGAAGTGTTTTTTTTTTTTGGAGTCTTTGAAAAGATCCAACAAGTGAACGATTTCTATCCGTGCTCATATATTTACTTTTGTCCTTCCTGGAAGAAAAATATAGTTTTTTTCTGCCAAAAAATTATGTTCTGTTATAAGACGACCTTTTTTTTTTGGGGGGGGATGAATGGAATAAAAAGTATTCCATGAAAGAATTCAACTCATCAGAACTGATAGATATCATCCTATAATATATTTGTATATGAAGGTCAACAATACTTTTACGGAGATTTTTAAATATAAATATAAAAAAGAATGAACATTTTTAATCATTCCTAAAAGTCAAAAATTAATCTGGAACGTTCTAAAAACTACATCCTACTTTGAACGCAAAAAAACATGCTTTTGTTTCATAAATATATGTTCTACGAGTAAAAACTGGACGCAATCGTCAGGCCTATATATATATATATATATATATATATATATATATATATATATTATATATATATATATATATATATATTCCTCTATTTATTGGACAATTTAGTTCATTTGACTAATACACTCCTACAAATAACAAATAACAAAACAAAAATTCTCTAATGGACATATTATCCCCACACTCAAGACGTCCAATCAGGAGGTTTTGAAAAGATCCGTGGAACCAAAAAAAAAAAATATATTTCTCTTTAATTGTATACTACCTGGTGTTCCAATGTTTCCCCAGACCCTTATATAGTAGCAGAACTTCGTGGTTGTCTTCAAATGCATATATTTTATCATTACAATGTATTTTCATCGAATATTCAGTCATACGGTAGATGAAAATAAATAAACATCCTGTTTAATAAATAAATAGAACATCTACTAAAATATAGGCATCTACTGCTCAATAATAACGTTTAAAATAATACAATATGTCTGGTTTACAAAAATTATTTCATAATATATATATATATATATATATATATATATATATATATATATATATATATATATATATATATTTAATTTATTCGAAAATTAAAACAAAAGACATGTTATAAAAACCACTACAAAAATAGCCATTTTCTGTTTCAAATGCATATATTTTTACAACACTTTCAGTGGTGGCTTTTATTAAATGAACATCTACTAAAATATAGGCAACTCTAACGTGTGGTAAAAATAAATAGTTTAAAATAATGTCTGGAATAAAATCCATTATTTTAATATTATATATATTTTCGAATGAAAATGATTATAAAATTTAGCCATTTTGTTACTCTGTATTGGACAGTCTTAATGAAAAATATATTTGTTGGTTATTGGAATTTATTTTGCTCTACTTGTATTGACAGTCTTAGAAAAATATATTTGTTGGTTATTGGAATTTATATATATATATATATATATATATATATATATATATATATATATATATATATATATACCTGAAGATGTCTGTTGGAACAGACGAAAGCTTGTAGTAAAAATAACAACTAATACGGCAGAAAATTATATAAACAAGGATCAATTCATTCATAACGGATCTGGAGGTTTTTGTATACTATTTGAATTGTTTGCGATGATGGATTGTCTCGCCATTTAAATCATTAACCTTTGCATTAGTTTTGTGTGAATAATTCATGTATTTGTAAATTGATTGCACGTTTATTGTAATATATATATATATATATATATATATATATATATATATATATATATATATATATATATATAGATATATATATATCACGGTTATATATATAAGTATTACAATAAGTTTTTTTTTTGTAATTCACCCGTAAGGATGATCTTGGAGAGATCGAAAGTACTTGGGTTGGAAAAAACTACGGTACCTTCCTTGATGAATTTCATATTAACATCAAGAAACTGATATGAGAACAAGAAAGGTCATTATAAAAATAGGCATGATATATCTATATTATTATTCAGTAAAATGTATTTGAATGAAGATATACTGCCTAAATATAAATATTTTAAACACACACACACACACATATATATATATATATCATATATATTCATATCTATGTATGTATGTATCTATTAATATACATACGCATACATATGTACGTATATTTACGTATATTTACTTGTACACACGTATGTATATATTTATATATATATGTCTTTACGCTGGATAATTTTTCCTGATTAAATAAACTGTAAAAATGTGCATTTCAGGATAGAAAGTTTTTATTCTCTCTGTGTGTGTATATATATATATATATATATATATATATATATATATATATATATATATATATATATATATAACATAGTATTTGTATTTTCCGCATTGGTCAATTTTTTTCATTGATTAAATTAACCGAAAATGCATTCTGGTAATGATTATTTGATTAATTGGAATAACTAGTGTGATCATTAAAATAGTTTCAAAACACTCTAATTAAACGAGACAAGATGGAAAATCAAATAAGAGCAGATCGATGATAAACGCCACGTGATCGTCAACCGAGAAGATAAGAACATGGAAGATATGTTTGATTTGAGGCGAAACAACAGTCGATCCATTTCTGTTTCAGTTACATCAAATATTTGATGAGCATTGCTTGAAACAATGAGATCAAACGAAAGTAATTGATCAACAGCGTAGCCTGATTCCAATAAGATAAAAACACCGTGAGACAGTTTGATAAAGGCATTCGCTAGTTGATCAATTGTCTTGTCATCTTTGTACCACAATAATAAAAAAAAAACGTGTAAAAAATTATAAATGAAAGGTTAATTAAGCAGGAAAAAAATATGGACGTCTGCCTTCTGCTGTGTCCTTCGGAACGTGAGCGATCAGGCTCTCCATTTTTTACTGTCCTTTGTAGCACATAATAATCTCACCTAAATCTTGATCCGTCCTTGACATCCTCTCTTTTGTATCTCTTCTCAATATTTGTGTTTTCACTATCTCTACCACGCTGATCTCGTTAGGTAGGTTACTCACTGTTTCCAGTTATGTTTAAAGTTCAATATATATATATATATATATATATATATAAATCATAAGAATATATATATACGGTAGCCGCAACTGACAGTCTTGTAATATATATATGTGCGTGTGTGTTTGTGTGCATGTATAAAGGTAACAGACAATAGGAAATCTGTATTATTAGCCGACACGTTTCGTTCAATGTCGACTTTTTCAAGGTAAAATAAAAACGAAATGAATTTATTAAAAACAAAGTAACTATTAACAAAAAACAAAATTCTTCTAGTTGCTAAGGACATTTTGTTTGTTGTTAATAGTTACTTTGTTTTAAATAAATTCATTTTTTTTTTGCCTTGAAAAAGTCCACATTGGACGTAACGCGTCTGCTAATAATACAGTTTTTCTATTGTCTTTTAATTTTATGCATATTGTCTTCTTGTAATTTGGTAGTCAATATCAATAGCTAACAGAAGCGTGGTTCTACAGAAGGATGTTCTGTATACCATGAATCAAACATTTGAGCAACTATGAGATTTTGGATAGGATGCAAACAAAGGGGAAACATACTTAACATCAGGAAGAGGTAGCTGAGATTTCTGGGAGACCTAATGAGTAAGTAAGGTCATCTCTGTGAATTTTTTCCTATATATATATATATATATATATATATATATATATATATGAATTACATAAGAATGGAACTCTATTACCCCAATCAGATGGCCAATTCACCATTGCCCCGGAAATTCTCGCTAAGGCTTGTCAATGTTAAAACGTTTTTTTTTAAAAAAATTGATTTTAACGTTTTTTTTAAAAGAAACTTGAAAAGTAAGAATTTAAGAAGGAAGGAAAGAAGGAAGAAAAATATTCCTATTCACATCTTCCCTTTATCTTTAATCTTTAGAAGACTTCATCTTTTTCTTAAATTTTATGCGTGAATTTTCCTATGTAAGTTTACCGATTTGAATAAGAGTTGATATGTTAAGTATAGGTCATTGTTAATCTTCAGCCGCTGTTATTTTCTGTTTAGAATTGTCTGTCATGATTTCCTGTTTTCCCTATTCTCCCGTTCTCACTTTTAATGTAATTTCCCTTATTTGTTGTTTGTTCCTCTTCTTTCTTTTTTCGTCCTTTTTTTCTTCCTTTTTTCTTCCTTCTTTCCGTCTTTCTTTAATTCGTATTTTTCAAATTTCTTTAAAAAAATGTTAAGATTAATATTTTTAACAAACGACTTTGCATTGACAAACCATGTTTCGGAGGTGTAATGGCCACCTTAAAAGGGTAATAGTTTTATTTTTATGTAATTCATTTACATGATCTATAATAAATATATTGACAACTCTTGTGGGTCAGTTTTAATGTTTTAAAATATAAGGATCTACTTGGATTACTTATCCACAGTTTTTTTACCTATATATATATATATATATATATATATATATATATATATATATATATATATAAATTAAATAATTTAAACAAAGAATTAATTAGCAATGTTAATGTGATTAATGGCGAAATCACTTCGCTATCATGACTTAATGAGACATTAACTTTCTATTAATTCCTTGAATAATAAGATCCTTATATTTGAGTTCTTGTCAGGTGGAAAGCACTGCATAGTACTTTCGACAATTTCAAATTGCCATCTTCAGGGCGCAATTTTACCATACATACACAAACACTAAGACGAAATATGTTCAGACCGAAAGATGCTTTTTTAAAATATGCTATTTATTGACAGCTGAACATATGTTTTTGAGCGTGTGATGCCGCGACGCTAGAGTTCTTGTTCAAATTGATTAGGTGAGAATTTTGTGTGAATTTTGAAAAGTGATAAATCCACGATATTTTCTTGTTTATCAGTGGAAGTAAAATGGACTTAGTATAATGCAATTTTGATCGATTAGTGTCTCTCTACTCCTGTCAGTCCATCTGTTGGTTTTTATGATCATGTCTAGGCTCCAGAGACCTGTTTTTATTTATTGATGGGAGCTGATTTCATTGGCTATTTATTTTTATTAAACTGAAAATTTGATGTATGTTTGAAACATGGAATGCTGCGCAGAGCCCTTGCGCGGTGTGTTTAATTTTGTCGTTGCTATTTTGATTTGATGCTATTCACTTTCTCCTACTCTACAAACCAGTGGCATTGTTTGCCTTGCTGTTGATGAAACGATTCAATATATATATATATATATATATATATATATATATATATATATATATATATATTATTAGTAAAAAAGAAAGAACAGTAAGATATGTAATCCGGTGTTCTTATTGATATTTTTATTCTTACAAAACAGTGCTCAATGTAAATTTACAAAACATAAATATTATAAATTAACTGATTTAAAAATATGGTTTCATCGTTTTACCGGGATTACCATGTTTCAAAAAACAGAAACCAAAAACTTTTTTGGAATCATAAAATTCAAAGGAATTCTGTTTTTTTGAAAATCCAAAATTTACTTGAATTCTGTTTTGAAACATGATAATTCCTGTGTAGCGAAGAAACCATATTTTAAATCAATATTATTTATATATATATATATATATATATATATATATATATATATATATATGTGTGTGTGTGTGTGTGTGTGTGTGTGTGTGTGTAAAATACGTGGGTAAATAATTAATTAATTCAAGTGAAAATATTAAAACTGATTCACAAAGAAATCTCAATTATTACAGAGCATATATAAATAAATTACATATAAGAGAACTTCAAAAATACCCCATATGTATAGCTATTTCTTCCCGCAAGAATTGCCTAAGAATAGTTAATTCTTGCGGGGAGAATTGGTTATATATAGGGGGTATTTTTTAAGTTCTCTTCTATCTATCTATCTATCTATCTATCTATCTATCTATCTATCTATCTATCTCAATCAGTTCATTATCTATCTATCTATCTATCTATCTATCTATCTATTTATCTATCTATTATTGAAGCTCGAATTTTTAAACAGTGACTTCTACTACAGGTAATGCAAAGTTCTTCTATGAATTGAACTCTTTCGGTGACTGGCGTATTTTTTCAAAGAATAAATACGCAAAACTTCACCTTTCTCTTTACCAGGCGCTGATAGTTCAAGAGTATAATCTTCGACTGATGCCATTGGGTTTCGATCTCGGTTTGAGACAACCGGATGGCTAGCAACACAGATGAGCTGTGGCACAGGGAAATTCTGTCCGTATATGACAATATATATATATATATATATATATATATATATATATATATATATATATATGAAGAGATATATATTCCTTGTTTTGTAAACAACACTGAATTCACTGATGCTGGGAAACGACAAAAGGAAAATATCAGCAAGAACAAGAGAGAGTTTGTGTGTTAGTTTCCCTTTTTCTGTATACTGTCTTTTACAACGCCACTGAGCGGCATTAGATGAAGTACCCTGGGGCAGACAATATAAGACAATCCAGCAAGATGTCCGGTTTATAGGTTTATGCGCTTAAAAATATAACATTCAAATTTTAGGAATAAAACATTTGGTTTAAATACTTAAATCTGTCCCAATTCTTATTTATTTTGTCGATTCCTTGTTAGGAGGAAGCATATTGGAGTTGTTAGATTTGAAGATATCCCTTCTGGTGGGGGGTGGGGGGCGAAATAGGTTTACTTTTTAGCTGCATTATTGTAAATATGCTGAGACATCTTTCCCGCCTAAACTTTCCCGCCTCAATATACCAGCGCTAATGGCTAATAATATGTTGCAATAATCATTTGAGAATTCCAGTTTATGTCTTTTAGCACTATAAACATTGCTTGAAGGCAGGCATGAAATTTTATTTCCCTGAGCAAAACGTCTGTACCGAATATAAGTAGCAAATGTTGCAATTATTATTTTAGCATAGTGGGGAAAATCATACGAGAAATATTTTCAGCAAAATTCTAAGTTATTTGAACTGTAATAGTTGTTTTCTAGTACACTGACATACCAAATGTCAGATAGTAGCAGTATGTAAAGGGAATGGTTGGTAGCGCCAACCTGTTTTGACGTCATGAAAATAACTGAACGTATATCATTTGTCTATATTTCTGAGATGAGGTATTATGTACACTATTTACATTATTCGGACTATTGTCTTCATCTTTGTTGCCATGTTTATTACAACGTTTCGGCCGTTGTACGCTCCGGCCTTCTTCAGGTGGCTGACTACATATGGAGAGAAAAAGGAGATCATGTTGAGAGCATAAACAAAGAACATCATTGGAAAATTCGTAAACTTAAGGAATCAGCACATATGCTAGACCATAAAAATCTCCTGAGCCGACCAAGCATAGAAATGAATACAATATGGGAACCAGTAGTAAGGAGTGCCAGAGAAAAGCGATAATAACAACAAAAATTGCAATATGAGCTCTGGTAAAAACATAAATTGATAACAGCAAAAATGGCAATACGAACACTGGTAAAAGATTGTTGCTGAAGACATTAGGTTTATAATACCCAGAAATTCATACACAGATGTCTTCAAGGACACATAGCACAGTGGATAAAGGCGTTAGCTAGATCCCGTGTGCGAGTTCAATACCTTGTTAGGGCGGTTGAGAACTTGGAGAGGGGAATTGACGGGAGATAACTGACGACTGACGCCCATTAGACAGAGCATGCGAAACTAGAACAGTATACGCCAGTGAGCGAAATAAAGGGTTCAATTCGACATTCCAACCACATGAAGAAGGCCGGAGCGTACAACGGCCGAAACGTTGTAATAAATATGGCGACAAAGATGAGGACAATAGTAGTCTAATGTCTGGTGAGTCAGTTTGAACATTGTCTAGTCTGTTATTTTTCAGTGTTATTTTTGTTATTCATGTGTATATTTCTCTGGATTCCCTTTCGATTTTTTATTTAGTATACTAGCGGAAGCACCGGGTGTACATGGCTGTAATTGTATCCCCTCATCCTCTGTCTAGGGATGTCTGCCTGCATCCCATCGTTCATGCATTATCCGTTGGTATACTAAGCTACTCCCCCCTCATCTTTTTTACGGTATGTCCTTCGCAAGTCTTTGATTGTTCTTAATAAAAGAAATCTATCGATGAAACCTTTTCGTGTCGTCGTTGCTCGGTATTAAATTGTTTCAATGTTTTAGATATTCAGTAAATTTCCTATGGCCGCAATAACTTTCAAATAGCATGGCATTGTTCACAAATCTCATAATCAAACAAAAACAGGGATGAACCGTTACAGCATATTCAGATGCAAGTGCAATCACATGAACGCCCCCTCCTTCTTCGTACATTTACTGTAAAGCTGGGGTTAATAAGAGGTTCTTCAAGATTTTCCCCTTTTAACGCTACAATAATCTTTTTCAAACAATCTTTGCATCAAAGGTTGTTCGAATGTCAATTTAGGATGAAATCATATGAAGAAGCTATAGCATAAATGGAAAAAATCAATTTGGGAATTAGTTTTCGCAGATTTAATCCACTTAACTGAAATAATCTACACCAAATCATTCTCTTTCACTCCTAGACGACCCTTAGTGACATTCATCACCTTGCATGGGATGAATTGATAAAAACAACACTATATTGCGATTGCAGTTCAAGGTTTAAAAGTCCGCTTAAAAGTTGACGTCCATTACGAGCTCCTGGAATCTGGAAAGATCGTCATTTCAAATATTTATTGCCAGCAATTTGATCGGGTAAACGAAACGTGACGTCGAATATGTCTTTCTTTGTTAAACAGAAAAGTGGTTATTTTCCAGCACGGTAAGTGTATGCATTGCCAAATAATACATTCAACACCCCAAAAATAAGGGAGCTTATTCCGTATCCTCCATATACACCAGATTTTGCCCTTTTGAATATAAAAAGGAAATAAATAAATGCCGATATTAATGTTACTTATTCCAGTCAAGGTTTAAAGGGTTAAATGAGCTTACTGCATTGTTAAAATTATAGCGTCTCTATTGCTTCTCTGAACACTTACGACCCACTTGAGAATTTAATAACACGCCTAAAGGAGCCCTATGAACCACTTGGGAAATGATAGCTCTTTAATATGTAGATTGAGGTCGACCAACAGGTTGAATGACTGATATATGAGCCTCTTGTTCGCGAGGATGACATTAAGACGAGCTACGCATATTCTATACAAAAAAATTAAATAAGTAAATAAATAGAGTAATCTACATCTGAAGAATATTTACTTGTAATATATAAAGAAGGCGACATAAACATTTTTTTTTTATTTTCCTCTTAAAAGGCTAAAGATATCCAAGCGAAGATTTTCTTATCTAACAAATGTGCGTTACGTGATAAAACGAGAAATTGCAGTCAGTAAAAAAAAAAATGTCGTGGCATAGGAATGTAGTCACATATTTCCTTGAGGAAAGAAAAGGAAAACAGGAAAAGGAAAATCAATTCACCCCAAGTAAGACAATAAAATCATTAGTCCGCAATTTGTTACGGAGCTTAAGAGAATAGGAGAGAAAAATCCTTATTAAGGAGAGAGAACAATAAAAGAACAAGAATTAAGAAGACAGACGATAACGATTGACATTGCATTTACATTTTTGATGATCGAAGGCAATAAAGCCACTAGGAGGCAAGGGCTTGCTGAGTGTTAGAGAATATAAGAAAAAACTACTATTAAGGAGGGACAACAATAAAAGAACAAGAATTAAGAAGACAAAAGATTACGATTGAAAATTTAAATTTCTGAAATTTGAGTAAGAAATGTAAATGAAGAAACTGCTATATATATATATATATATATATATATATATATATATATATATATATATATATATATATATATATGTGTGTGTGTGTGTGTGTGTGTGTGTGGGACTCTCCCGTCGTATTCGAGGGTCAAGCAGCTCAGTTCGTATATACATATGATTTGATTACAGTGGTGAAGGCTTTGTGCAGAACCATCCACACTTTTTGAAGGGCTGAATACAGAGACCTGGTGCACCATGTGCCACAAGGTCCGTGAACAAACCTCTGCAGGTTTTAAATTCAAACGTATCCAGTTGCCATCCAAGGCTATAGAACCCAGTCTGTCCTGCTATTTGCCCATAACTGGAGGTAGAAGAAGAGGATTAATACCTTTCCCAAGGATATTAGCACGTAAGTGAATGTAATGGAATCTACAGGAATTGAACTTGGCTCTCCGATTCCTCAATCGGAGCCTATATATATATATATATATATATATATATGTTTATTAATACATATACACATATATATATATATATATATATATATATATATATATATATATATATATATATATATATATATGTATATAAATTAGCTGATTTAAAAATATGGTCCCGTTGTTACACAGAAATTACCATGTTTCAAAAACCGAAGCTAAAAACTTCAAATTTAATTATATAATAAAATTAAAAGTAAAATTCGCTTGAAGATGAAACAGAACTAATGCTTTTAATTTAATTATATAATTAAATTTGAAGTTTTTAGCTTCGGCTTTTCAAACATGGTAATTTCTGTGTAGCGAAGTGACCATATTTTTAAATCAGTTAATTTATAATATTTATGCTCTGTAATATATATATATATATATATATATATATATATTGAACAATAACGTACTAACTCTAAGTATTAATCTACTTTATTCTCTTTCTTTTCTTTCAAATCTTTTTATTGTTCCTTTGCTTTTTCTTATATGTTCTTTTTCTTTCTTTTTCCTCTCATTCTTTCTTTTTTTTTCTTTTTTCTTTTGTATTTCTTTTGCTTTCATTTTCTTCCTCACTTTTTTCATTATCATCTTCTTTATCCTTTTTCTTTCCTTTCTTTCTTTTTTATTTGTTACTTTTGTTTTTTCTTTTCATTTTCTTTCTTTTTTTTTTTTTCTTCTTTTCTTTTCAGGTTTTCCTATCTTTCCCACTTTAGTTTTTAGTTTTTCATTTTATTTCTTTCTTTTATAAATTCTTTCTTTTTTTTTTTCATTCTTTTTATTTTTTTCTTACCTTTTGTTTTCATTACCTTTCTTTTCTGCAAATTCTGATTATTCTTTACTTTCGACTATCATTTTCCGTTAATCGTTCTTCCATTTTACGTTTTTTAAAGCATTTCACCCCAAGCAAGGCGGGAGTGTCACAAGCACGCAAGGGGTTACAGAGAGTGAGAGCAAGATTAAAGAGTCGGGAAAGAGGAAAGGATAAAGAGAAGAAGTGGGAACAAGATCAGGGCGTCAGAAAATGTCGATTGACATTACACTTTAATATTTGAAGGTTATAGCTATCAGGGAAGCAAGTAAGAGGAAGGGAGTTTCATTGTTGGGAAGGGCGAGAGAAGAAGCTGTTGGAGTAGAAGAGACGGCTACATTTAATTGTTTCGACAGTAAAAAGATGAGACCGAGATGCCAACTTAGTAGCATGCTTAAATTCATGCAGTCGGGTTACCAGTGAAAATAGCTCGTCAGAGCAGATGCCGTGAAAATATTCATAGAAAAGACAGAGGGAAGCCACATTACGCTCGGTAAGAAAGCGATTTGAGTCGACACCCCAAGTCAGGACCGATTTTATTGCATTATCCGTCTTTGGATGTTGTTGAGAAACTCGAGATGAACAGCGAGGGCAGCAGACCATATATGGCAACAGTATTCCATGCATGGACGAATGGTAGATTTGTAGATGTGAACGATGAACTCAGGCGAGAAAAACCTTGTGGCGCGACAGAGAGAACCATCTTTCCTTGGGGGAAAATGCAGCAATTAAAAAATCAATATGTACGGGGAAGTTGTGGAGAGACATGATCATAGGTGGAGCTGGGCTGCGAACCTAGTAGTACGCTAAAATTCATGCAGTCTGGGAACCAGAGAAAGTAGCTCGTCGGAGTAGTTGTCGTGAAAATACTTGAAGAAGAGTCAGAAGGAAGCCACGGCATGTCTGTGAGAGAGTGACTGTAATCCCTGTCGAGATGCAAGATTAGGACCTATCACATTGCACATCCTTTCTGGATTTTGTCGAGGACCTTGAGACGTACAGCAGGGGCACCAGACTATATATATATATATATATATATATATATATATATATATATATATATATATATATGTAAATTTCAAGAGGATAAAATTCAGGTAGAGCTCAATGTCTAGGACAGAGTAAGAATATAATATAAAAGGCCCAAACACTAATATTCCATGGTTATAATTTATTACATTGGAATCGTAATCACGATCCAATTCATCAGACCTACAAGTTCAAAAAGTTTTTGGAATTTGTAGGTCTGATGTATTGGATCGTGATTACGATTCCAATGTAATAAATTATAACTATGGAATATTAGTTATGGCCTTGTATATATATATATATATATATATATATATATATATATATATATATATATATATATATATATATATATATATATATATATATATATATATATATATATATATATATATACATATACATATATACACACACACACACACACACACAACACACACACACATATATATATATATAAATAAAATAAAAAAATAAATAAATCCCCATAGACATGCAAACTAGACGAGGGTTAATACATCTTCCGTTTCAAATTTAGACACCCCCACCTTTCCCTGACTTGACATCTACGAAAGTAACTCTATACTGATACTTATTAATAACACCCAACACCCGCCTACCCAACTTAAACAATTCGCCCTAGCTGTTACCATGGAAATTTTGATTTCAATTTTTAAAACACGTAAATTTCAGAAACACCTTATTCCAAAAAAAATTTCGCTTGAAGACGGAACAGAGCTTATTTTAACTCAATTTAATTTAAATAATTATATTGAAGTTTTCGGCTCTTGTTTTGAAACATGAGACTTCTTATGTCGCGATTTGGAATCATATTTTTAAATAAATAATTATATTTATGCTCTACTTTTGTATCGAGCACTATTTTTTAAAAATAATAACTAAAATACTAAGGGACTTTGGATTATTTACCTAACCAGTTCCTTCCTATTTTCTATATATTTTCACATATTATTGGCTCCCTAATTTAGGTCGAGCACTCTAAACCTTTATTTTTAAATACTCCTTTAAAATTATGGAATAAAACTAATTTCGGGATTTCTCTCAAAAACATTCCACTAACAAACAAACGGAATTATTTTGTTAAACTTTTACAAAAAACAGAGGAATTAATTAGAAGGATGAGATGGAAGGTATACTTCTACTTTCGTGAGAATAACTCAACCGATAAAGAACGCGAAGTTTACGGCTTTAAAAGTAAAAAAGTTGCGCCATTCAACAAACAGCTATACGAATTTGAAAAAGACCTACTCAACATTATCAACAACATCTCCTTTCAAAAAAAGAAAAGCCACTTCCAAAAACATCTAGACCAAATAGTTAAAAGCATTAATGAATGTGACAAAATATTAGTTAAGTCTGACAAAACCGGCAACTTCTACAAGTTGTCTGTCGATGACTACAACAACTTAATTAGAAAAAACATAACCAGGACTTATAAAAAAGCTTGCAACAACAACATCAATAAGGTCGATAGCATAAACAGAACTAGAAAAAAAATAACTGATAAATTAAAAATCAGCGATAGAGTAGGTAAACTTGCTGAAAAGGAATGTTACATAACTCTTAAGGACCATAAGCCTTACTTTTTAGAAAACCCAGCAACCAGAATAATTAACCCTACCCGACCCGACATAGGAAAGATCAGCAAAAGGATCTTGGAAAAAATTACCTGCCAAATAAAAAAACAACTGGAATTAAAATTATGGATCAATACTAAAGATGTTTAGTTTAATTGGTTTAACTATATTGATGATAAACCGAATTGCACCCTAATACAGTTCGATATAGTGGATTACTACCCATCAATTTCGAAGGATCTATTTACAACTGCCCTGGACTTTGCTGCTGTGTATTCTAACCTGACAAAGGAAGAAAAAGATATAATCCTCAGCGCAAAGAAATCGGTTCTCATTCATAATGGGGACCAATGGATAAAAAACAATAACGACCTGTTTGACATCACTATGGGATTATTAGACTCTGCCGAGTCTTCTGACCTTGTTGGTCTTCTAATACTGTACAACTTAACGGCACACTGCGAAATTGATATTAAGGACATCGGACTGTATAGAGATGACGGGCTCATGGTGGTGAGGAGTTCTACTAGTTTTAAGATTGAAAAAATCAGAAAAATTATATTTAGTGAATTTAAAAAACTAAACTTAAAGATGATTGTCTCTTCTAATTTAAAAAGGGTTAACTTCCTCGACGTAACTCTAGACTTACCATGCAACACATTCCAACCTTATAGTAAACCTAATGCTAACCCTTTATATATACACCCGAAGTCAAACCACCCTCCATCCATAATTAAACATATACCCTCATCAATAGAAAATAGAATTAGCATTAACTCCGCTAACAAGGAAATATTCCAACAACACAATGGCTTCTATAACACTGCCCTAAAAAATAGTGGTTATAAAAAATGCTAACATTAACTATAGAGACAATTGCACTGGCCATAGGAAAAAAAACAGGAGAAGAAAAATCATTTGGTATACCCCTCCGTTCAACCAAATGGTTAGTACTAAACTAGGACAGAAATTCTTAGCCCTAATTGATAAACACTTCCCCACCAATAGTAAGCTTAGTAATATATTCAATAAGAACACCCTAAAATTGAGTTACAGCTGCTCTGAAAATCTTGAACGTATAATAAAAAAAAACACAATAATAAGATCTTGAACAAACCCCCATGCCAAAACAGTATTAATAAAAACTCTGCACTTAAACCAGACGATAAAAGGGAAAAATTATGTAACTGTAGAAACCTAGAAGACTGCCCATTAGAAAATAAATGTTGTATTAATTCTGTGGTATACCAATGTACTATATCATCCACTGAGAGCCCTAGCACTAATAAGATATACATTGGGTCCACGAAGAATGATTTTAAAGATAGATGGAGGCAGCATAAGTGCTCTTTCAATAATATAAACAAAAGAAATCAGACTTCCCTATCTAAATATTTTGGCATCTGAAGGAAACAAATAGGACACCCAAAGTTAAATGGAAAATTATAAACAAAGGCTAGAACATGTAAAACTTGGGATGACCCATGCCCTTTATGCCTCCATGAGAAATTGCACATAATTAAGCTTCTAAATAATAATAATCTATTAAACAATAGACACGAGTTAACGGTTTTTTGTAGGCATCATCAGATTTTTGGTTTGAATTATTAGCTAAAAAAATAGCATACAATATAATAACTTGTTTAATCCATAGCCACTCATCAGATTCATGGTTTGAATAATTAACTAAAACATGCATACAATATAACACCCTTCATAATCCATAGCCCAAATAAATAGTTTAAATACCTAAAAAAGATAACCCTTTATGAAGTCGTCAAAAAACAAACGTTACGACAGTTTTTTTATATACAAAATCCCTTTCATAAAAAAAATAAAATAAAAAAAAAATAAATAAATCTCCATAGACATGCAAACTAGACGAGGGTTAATACATCTTCCGTTTCAAATTTAGACACCCCCACCTTTCCCTGACTTGATATTTACGAAAGTAACTCTATACTGATACTTATTAATAACACCCAACACCCGCCTTACCCAACTTAAACAATTCGCCCTAGCTGTTACCATGGAAATTTTGATTTCAATTTTTAAAACACGTAAATTTCAGAAACACGTTATTCCAAAAAAAATTTCGCTTGAAGATGGAACAGAGCTTATTTTAACTCAATTTAATTTAAATAATTATATTGAAGTTTTCGGCTCTTGTTTTGAAACATGGGACTTCTTATGTCGCGATTTGGAATCATATTTTTAAATAAATAATTATATATATATATACATAGCAGGATTATTCCAATCCGTATGTTGCCAATATTTTCTATTTTCTTTTCAGCGTTCTTTCCTGATCATATTTTCTTGATATTAATCGTCTCTTTAGTTTATTTCATTCGCAATTTCCTTTTCTTGTTTTCTTCTTCATTCTCTTTTTCCATCTCGTCCACTTTTTCAATTCTGTCACATCTTCATCTTCCTCCATTTTTATTTTTATTCATCTTTTATTCCGCTCCAAGATTTTTTTTTTCTTTTTGCCTTTCATTTTCTCATTTGGAAATTTCATTTTTTCCTGATATAGTTATCCACTATTTCTTTTTACCTCTGAATAATTCTTTCTTTTCTCCCCGCTTCTCATTAAATCCTTCAACAACAAAGACTGTCTCAGCAGACAGACAGACACCGTTTTTTTATTCTCCAATTTCACTGTCAACCACAATTAAATCACCGAAATTAGTCGTAATTGTATCTAACTTTTAATGGCAACCATTTTCGAAATATGGCCGACAATATCTATGACCATATATGGACATACTTCACAATGGCTTCTTCATGAAAAGTAAAAATAACTGTTATAATCCCAATTTTATACGTTAAAAGGTTAAACCTGGTACCTTTCGGCATTTCAGGGAATGCTAATGAAACTGAATTTGAAAGAAAAAAGTAGTATAAAAGGACTTCATATGTGCCGGTATCATTTTTACGGTTCTTTTGTCGTTTTTTATGTAGTATATATATATATATATATATATATATATATATATATATATATGTATAAAAATTCTCCGATTTAATCGGTAGAAGACAATATTTATGAATAAAAATGACAATAGGAAAACTAAATTAATGACGCGTTTCGTCCAATGTGGACTTTATCAAGGCAAATATACTAAAATGAAATTAAATGAACAAAAATAACTAATAAAAACAAAACAGAATGTACCTAAAACTGGAATGTAGAAAATGGTATTTTCATATTTCTTAACTGAAAAAATAACGTCAGATATTGTCCACACGAGAGAATATTGTCACGTTATTTTTTTTCAGTTAAGTAATTCAAAATTTTCTTTCTATTTTCCAATCTTAGGTAAATTCTGTTTTTGTTTTTAAATATTACAACAGATTCATTTAATTTTATTTTTGTATTTTGCTTTTGATAAAGTCCATATTGACGAAACGCGTCAGCAATTACCAGTTTTCCTATTGTCATTTTTATTCATATATATATATATATATATATATATATGTATATATATATGTATGTATGCATATATATGTATGTATGTATATATATATGTGTTTGTATATATATATATATATATATATATATATATATGTTTATATATATATATATATATGTTTGTATATATATATATATGTGTGTGTTTGTATATATATATATATATATATATATATTTATACACATACACACAAAAGAGATTTGTATCCAAAGAAATAAAACATAAATTTGAACCAAACAAACGTTATATTGTACCTAAGGCACCTTTCGACAAACACTTTTCAAAGGTCTGTGTTGGCAAATTGGAAAACAATCAAAGACACAACCGTAATCACGAAATAATTAAAAAAATTCAAAAAGGGGGAAAAACAAGTTCCACAAGACTATAAAAGTGGAAAAAGACACACACCGTTCCTTCCAACAACCGTAAGGAGCTCATAAAATACTTCTTTTGTATACATATGGCTCGGCTGATGAAATTTTATGAATACAGCCTCGAGAACTCGATGATATACCGAGCAAGCAGTGTGTAGAGGTGAAAACCATGTCTTCATAGTCGGCGACACAGTCCGGGCTGTCGAGTAAATGCTGTCCAGTAGTCGAATCGTGGACTGCTTGAGTAGTTCTTAATGACCGGCTTCGACTATGATGTAGTGGAATAACCAGTCACCCCCATGAATGATTACACTATAGGTAGCAAGTATCTATAAAGTCAACCGTCTACAAGAGACTCAGAGAAGGACAGAGTAATAGAGACGACACAAGCATGTCCGACCTTCCAATTAGTGGCACTCACTACTAGATTGCCCTGTGTGTATAACTGTATCGTATTTCATATTGTACTTGTTGTGTATAATAAACCTTTCTTCTGGTGTCCACCTGGTGTCTATTCCCTAAGCATAGAATATAACAGACTACTTGAATGCAAATAGGCGGGGAACATGCTGCGAAATCCGCGTCTGCTTCCTCAGATTGGTTCGTCTTAAGTACGACGCTTCATATCGGCATTTAAATTTGTAGACAACTAAATTTTTATGAAAATACGACAAACGATTCTTACTAAAAGAAGGGAACACATATATATATATAGTCATCCATATTTTACATATATAGTTTTACATATATACAGTGCGTTCTGCTTGAATATGCAAAGTAAATTTTTCATCTAACGTGTCAATAAATTCTGTTTTTTCAGACTTGGTGCTTCTTGCAGATTAAATTATACTTTCAGTCAAGAGAATATGGTCAATGAAAAAAAAGTTGCATAGTAACATAGTTCTATTTCTCAAAGTATGTAAAAAGGCACAGTTTCAAGTGTTCGGTCTGATGAAGCAATCACCATATAAATCCTTAATATGGGTAAGAAAAAGGGTCTTACTGAAAACGATCATGCTGAAATTACTCGCATGCTTAGAAGTGGTCTGTCAACGCTAGAAATTTCAAAAAAGTTCCATAAAGGCCACCGTACAATCAAAGCATTCATCTTAGGCAATAAATCATGCAGAAAGACACCTAAACGATCGCATTTGCGAAAGTTAACTGCCAGAGATCATCGTAAAATTAAATATGAAGTCTCGAAGAAACCGCATGAAACTAGTAAAAAAATATTTGAAAGCGCTGGAGTGCCCAAAGTTGGTAAAACTACCCGTTGTGAGGTCCTGAAGACCCTTGCCAAAGTGAAGAGTCCCATCAAGAGGCCCCCATTGAGCAAAGCAAACAAGATGAAAAGAGTTGAATGGGCACACAGTTACATGAAGATCAATTTTAGCAATGTGATTTTCGCCGACGAGTGTCGTGCTACCCTTGATGGGCCTGATGAGTGGTCATCTGGATGGGTGTTAAATGGTCGACCAGCAGGAATACACATTCGTCGACAACAGGGTGGCGGAGGAGTGATGTTTTGGGCTGGGATCCGCGGAAATGAACTAATAGGCCCACACAAAGTACCTAAAGGGCTTAAGCTAAATTCAAATGCATATTGTAGGCTTTTGGAAGATGCCTTCCTGCCCTGGCTTGATGAACAACCAATTCAGAAAAAAGATCGTTGATATTTCAGCCGGATGATGCTCCAGCGCATAGATCAAGAAGCACCACCAATTAGCTATCAGACTATGGGTTCAAAGGGCAAAATTTAATGGTATGGCCTCCAAACAGCCCTGATTTAAATCCAATAGAAAATGTGTGGTCCATAGTCAAGAGGCGGATTAATGCTAAAAACAAGCAATTCACCAGCTTAGAAGTCCTGTGGAAAGCAATTGTAAATGCTTACCAATCAATCAAACCTTCTGAAATTGAAACATTAACGTCAGCAGCGGACAGACGCCTCATAACGGTTTCGAAGAATGGAGGAGGTCATGTTTGTTCGTAGCCGCATTAACAGACTTGTTTTGTTTTGTTTAACATGCTATACATATGTATTATGTAATGTAGGACTTAGAACACACGATGTATTGTCATATGCGCCACAATTCAATTAATAAAATTTCGTATAAAATGTGTTTTTCTTGTTTTATTTTCCATTTGCATAATGAAAGTGAACACTAAATTAGGGCTTAAGTTAATAAATCATTAAAAAGAAGCCATTTTTGTATATTTACACAACTTAAATGATTGACAAAATAATAAAATAGTATCAACAACACTTTAGCTTTTATTCTTCAGAATATATTGCTTAACTTGGATATTTTTAGGTAAAAAATAACTTTTCATAATAAAGCAGAACGCACTGTATAGTCATCCACTGTTTCGCCGTATCAAAGCTCATCAGTGCGACTAGACATCTGATTGCTTCAAGACAGGATCGAAACACGATCGATTTGGCATCAGTCAGAGTTCATATTCCTAAGCTATCGGCGCACGGCAGAGAAAGGGAAATTTTAACGTATTATATAGGGATGGATACAAACAGAGGGCTCATTTTATTAATGAAGAGCGATGCGGTAATAGCTGTGTCTATTACATATTCACTTGTATTGATATGAGTTTGTGATCTTGGAAGGAACATCGCTACATATAATAAAAGCTACGGTCCCGACACCGAAATAGAATTACGCCTGCGTATGTATGTATGCTCGAAGGCCTGAATGTGTATCTGCGTCTAGCCTCGGATTGTTTATATGTGTTTGTGTGAACTAAAATGCGTACACCTGTATTTATGTGTGTCTGTGTGCATAAGAGTGCTTTCCCAAACAAACAGAAGAAAATTATTCCTCCCACCACCAAACATAGTCAAAAAATAAACCAGTTTGTCTGATGATCGCAAAAGCGTGAAACCCAGGATCGCAAACTCATATCCATACAACAGAATATGTTAGCTCTATCACTGATATTGAACTCTTTCCACAAAGTACTGCGCATATAAAATAATATATATATATATATATATATATCAATGTGTGTGTGTGTGTGTGTGTGTGTGTGTGTGTGTGTGTGCAGATATGTAGAAAAATAGGAAAGAACACATTAGGTAAATAATCCGGAGTTCTTTAGTATTTTTGTTTTTATTTTTAAAAAACAGTGCTCTGTACAGAAGTAGAGCTTAAATTATAATTATTTTTGAAAAAATATGATTCCTTCGCTACATAAGAGTTCTCACGTTTCAAACGATTTTTATTAAGATTAAATTCCTAAATTTTCGCCTGACGATGAAACAGGGCGTGATACTTTAACTCAATTTAATTTTAATAATTAAATTGAGGTTTTCAGCTCACGTTTTTGAAACATGAGAACTCTTATGTAGCGAAGGAATCATATTTAAAAAATGATTATATATATATATATATATATATATATATATATATATATATATATATATATATATAATCGAGGAATCTAAATGAAATAATAATAAAAAAAATCTACAACCCAGTGTGTCTGAAGATTTTAATTTTTTAATATTTTTATTGTTCAATATATATATATATATATATATATATATATATATATATATATATTTGTTTACTGTACTGTCCAGTTCGCACTCTCCATTTCATTTAAGGGCACTTGAGTCTCTGTATATTCGGTCCAGGGAGCCGTCTCTTTTTGGACCGAATATACAGAGACTCAAGTGAAATGGAGAGTGCGAACTGGACAGTACAGTAAACCAATTCGGACTGAAGTTCTTCGCACAATCCCTGCAATTTATTAAATGTTCAGTGATCGCTGACCCGGAAGTATTAACCAACTGGCTCTTACGAGCATCCGGATTAAGAACTCGCAATGGGACGTGCTGCCTGATCCTACAATCTAAACGTTGGGAAGTGCTTCCTATGTAGTTGCTACCGCAACCACAATTAAAAGAATATATCACGGAAGAAACATGATGGGGAGGAAGAGGATCCTTACACATAGAGGGAAAGGCAGAACGAGTCGCAAAATGAATTCTTAGTTGAGCTGAGAAATAGCAGTGATGGACAGCAGACAAGACCCGCCTCGCCACAAGCTCGCCCCGGGAACCAATAAATGGAAGCCGCAAGTAAATAGGACATTTCTGAACTAAGTATTGTTTTTCCTTTCGAAAATTAATAATTTTATCACCATTAATCATTTCATTTTTAATGTTTTAATTGTATGTAGGGTGTTTGTGTGAAGTCAATATATATATTGCAATAATTGTTAAATTGTTTCCAGTCGACCCTGATGAGCTTGGGAACGAAACCGGTTGGTCTGTTCTGTAAGTGTTATCATCTCTTATTTTTTTATTTTTTTCATTTTTCAGCAATATATATATATATATATATATATATATATATATATATATATATATATGAAGAAAAACAGTAAGATATATAATCCGGTGTTTTTATAGATATCTTTATTTTTACAAATTCGGACCTTCCATTTTTGAAACATGGTTAGAACTGTGTAGCGGAAAAACCATATTTTAAATCAATTTATTTATAATATATATATATATATATATATATATATAAGTGAACATTGAAGTAAACACTTAGAGGCGACAGGCTGTTTAATGCTAGAAGTAATCGTCAGTCACTTTTATATTTAAACACGCTTAACCTCTGATACTGAGCACTTTATCCCATAAATATAGTGCACCTTACCACTATATTCCTTTATATATATATATATATATATAATTTTTTTGACAGTTAGGTTCACCCTATGCAAAGGGTGTTCAGGGAAGCATCTCCTAAGAAGTCGGTTCCACAGAGCAGTGGTTCACGGGAAGAAGCTGTTCGAGTGGAACTTACTTAGCCCTAATGGAATGCGGAGGATATGAGGGTGGTTCGCTACTATGTGAGTGTCATGGTGGGTCCTGGTCGTGAAGGTTAAAACTGGTGGAACCAAGGAACCGAGGTTCGTCCGAGCACTTTCCATGGAAGTAGCGATAAGGCAGCGAAAGGCTGGCCACATCCTACCTATGAGAGAGAGGTCGGAGGGTGAAAAATAATTCCCCTCCCCAGGACACGGAGCCGCTTTTGGACACTTTCGAAACTGGAAATTGAGGACTAGGCAGTTCCCGCCCAAATAGCTCGAGGGGGGGGGGGGCATTGACAATGATGGACTGTAAATAGTTTGCATATATATATATATATATATATATATATATATATATATATATATATAATACACAGACAGCCTGTTTCACTGTATCGCAGATCATTCAAGCCTGAAACTCGACCGATTTGACATCAGTCAGAGCTTATCTAAATTGCTAAAGCTATACCAACTTTCTCCTTTCTCCAAATTCCTACGTGCATCTCTTGTTTCTTATCTCTTTACTTCCCCCTTTTTCTTTTCTCCTTTTCTTTTTTTCTCTTTTTTTCCGGTGAGTTGACCGATTAAATAAGTCAATGTCTGATCCTTATCCCCCTCCTCCCTAATATTTAATAATGTAATACAAATAAATTTTTAAACTCACCCTTCCCTCTCTAATCTCAACCATGTCTCTCACACTATTACTCACCACCCTGTATGTTCACTTATATATGCTTAATATCTTTTCAACTTTGAAAGCGAAATCTGAAGATCCAGAGAAAAATAAAATCTCTGGTGAAATAAATTATAACTAATGGAACCTTAAAGTTGTCTGTTTTTTCTTTAATTTATATATATATATATATGTGTGTGTGTGTGTGTGTGTGTGTGTGTGTGTGTGTGTGTGTGTGTGTTTGTGACAAAGTGGAAAAAGTTTTCGTGTAACGCGTTTCGTTCCTCAAGAATTCATCAGTTGAGGTTTGTATACGTTGATGGGTCTACATACAGGGTCCGATGGATAAAAGGTCAATTAAAATTACACAAAAATGAAAACATCTTAATTTGTCAAATTTACATAAAATATCTTGAAATACTAAAGAGTAGATTTATTAAATAAAATCGATATTGGCTTCAATCACGGCCTTCGCACGACTTTGGATTCTCTTGTAACACTTCTGGACGGTCTCCTTGTTTTAGTTGGCGAATACTGCCAGATTTCTTGCCTTCGGTTGATTTTTTGAGTTTTGTTGCACTCTCTCTTAACTGCACCCACACCTAATAATCAAAGGTTGCAGTTTGGGGAGTTTGGTAGCCAGGATGTATGGTGCGATGTTTCCACAGAAATTGTTTAGCAGCCATGACTGTGTTGGTCTGCTTGTGTGGCATGGTGAAGAATCCTGTTGCCAGATATAGGGTCTTCCAGTGGCCACCCGCTTGACTTAGGGCAGCAGTAACTCCTCAAGGCACTTGATGTGTTGAATTTAAGGCCCTCACCAACAAAATTGGGAATTCTTATCAGAACGATCAGAGTTACCGTATCATCGTAATTACCATTACACTTATCTTTCCGAATCCTCTGCACTGTCTTCAAATTGACTCCCAGACACTCTGAAATGTTCACATTGGAGCTGCCGACTTGAACGCCCATTTTTGGCGGAGTGAATTACATTATGGCGCTCTTTTTCTCACAGACAGTGTCCAGCTGACCCTATCATCTTGCACAGTCGACAAAAGTGAAAACAAACAACGCGCAGGCGCGATATTACAAATATAAAAATGGTGACAATTTAACCATCGCACCTTTTATGTACCTGTTGGGGCGCACCCACCTTCTGACTGATAATGGACTTATGCCTCTACGATATAAGTCAGTGCTAGAGAGAGTAAGTGTGCAGTGTGAAAGTGTAGTGTGAAGGATCAGGTTACCATTACATACCGTTGGACTGTAGACTTTTTGCTATTCTTACTTACTAACCGGCGTTCCTTATTACTAATCACTCTGTTGTTAAATTACCTCTTACAAATATACCAGTATTTATCCCTACAACTGTGTTTGTCTTTATTCGAATACACACACGCGGGGACACTCCCAACAACTCAACAGTACCCGAATGAGAGACGCTGGGAATTTTATATTTATAAATTTTTTTAAATATGTTTTGGGTATCTATCCAATGTATCCAATTTTAACTATATTCTTTTTCTTTTTCTTTCCATGATTTTTGTTATCAACTTAGTGAATCATTTTATCTTTCAATTGAAGCAGCAATTTATATGCCAAAATTGTGGCCAGCCTCTTTACGGTGAACAACTTCAATGTGTTGTTTTTTAAATTGTCTGTTTTATTTCCACTTCTTGAGATTTCTCCAATATATTCATTCTGTCAATCCTTGCAGGTGATAGAGCAAGTTCCTCCTTCGATTTTTGGCAAGATTTTTTTAATTTCGTATTGATTCAGACCCCACGAACCCAACGAATCAAAAATGTATTGTTCTCCCCATTAACTCTATCACAACTACAATCTATGACAATTTATCTAAACTAAACATAACATTTATCACAACTACATCTTAAACAATAAATGTCTTAATCAATACAAAACAAAACAACGAACCAAGGAAAACTTTTTCCAATTGTCAAATTATATATTCCGATCCCATATATATATATATATATGTGTGTGTGTGTGTGTGTGTGTGTGGACATCCGCATAGACGGGCGCATAGTCGCACGCGTGCAAATGTACACACGAACAAAAACAATACGGAATAAACTTACACCAATAATAAATGCATAAAAAAAAAGAAAATAATCGATAAATATTCACAGTAAATTGCTAGTAGTCCATGGAGAGTCAACGGACAAAAATCTGAGTCGGGATGTTGAATGTAACATCAATCAGTTAAATGACAACCTTTTAGTTATATATATATATATATATATATATATATATATATATATATATATATATATATATATATATAAATATATTCAAGGAGGACATTAATCGAAAGACAGCTCAATGTAAATTACAGAGCAATATAATAATAAATCAAAAACTTAAAATCCATCTTGGTAATATTTTATTTCAGCAATATTTTAATATTCATCCCTTTAGACCGAAATTTTTTCCAAGTGATTGATATTAAATTATTCATGAAATAAATTATAACCAAGATGGATTTTTAAGGTTTTTCATGATATATATTATATATATATATATATATATATATATATATATATATATATATATATATAAATATATTTTAACTCATTTAAATATGGTTTCTTCACTACACAGGAATTACCATGTTTCAAAAAACAAAACTAAAACTTCAAATTTAATTATATAATTAAATTAAAAGCATTAGTTCTGTTTCATTTTCAAACGAATTTTGGAATATTTCTTTTTTATTAGTATATATTTATATATATGGATCGATATATATATATATATATATATATATATATATATATATATATATATATATATATATATAATGATCCCAGCATAAACCAATCGGATGTCTAGCCACAGTAATGAGCTGTGATATAGCGAAACAGTCCGTCTGTGGATGACTATTTTATGCTCTCTATCCAGATCTCCGGAAGAAAGGGTAATTTTTAAAAAAGTGGCTGGTGCTGCTGCTATTAATGCATTGCTCTTTAATTACGAATTGTGCTCTGTTGGGTCTCTTGGCGTTTGTATACAATTTCAAATTTCTCATCTACTCCCGTGCGCGATAGATTAGGTGTAAGATCTCTGATTGATGCCAAGTTTGTCGAATTTCGATCCCAGCTTGAAACATTCGGACGTTTAGCCACACTGATGTGGTGCGAAACAGTCTGTCTATGGATGACTATATATATACACTAGCAGCATGGCCCGACGTTGCCCGTGCTTGATACAAAAATCGTACGACTCATACAGCAATCGCTATCACTTGACTTAAAATATTTTTGCCCTTCCTTTAAAGTAGTGTCCTTTGCCGTGCTGATGTTGCTACATGCCTTACTTCTTGCCTATCTCACACTGCGAATTTTTTCTAAGCTCAATACTAAACATTAAATCTGTTACGAAAAAAGAACTAAACAAATTGAACACAAAACGATCAGCTTTAAAAAAGGACTCGTAACTGGAAAAACCGAATGAAAAAAGAATGTTAACAACAAATACTTTTTCACATCCAACCCAGTTCTGCGGAATCAGAATCAACGTTGAGTTTAAGCAAGCGAATGAGCCAATTGGAGTAAAGTGCCATGCAGATTAAAATTTTTCCCACTAGTGATGAATGCAGCTATCGATTTTTTTGCATGCTAGCATGCTAGTTAACATTCGTGTCAGTCAACTGTTGGCGCTCACGCTGGCCAATAGAATCTTCCTGCCTATTCGTGGCAGCCAGCTATAGCCTCTCACTCTGGCCAGTAGAAAATGGCCGCAAACTACATGAAAGCATGAAAAAATCGATTATTTCCATTATCGATGGGGTTAGTAAATACAAAGTCGGTGTTGGCCTTCCCTTAACTTGGAGCATGTGCATGTAAATTTTAAAATCCATCGAAAATTGCGGCCGTGCATTCGTTACACACACACACACACACACACACACACACACACACACACACACACACACACACACACATCCTGCCTTCTATATATATATATATATATATATATATATATATATCACAATTTATGTAGCAATGGAAAAATGTGATAATTTTTTTTAAATAGAGGGGCCTCAACTCGAATTGCAGCCACGTTCCTTCGCGTGGCTCAGAATAAACGTTTCTATTACATAGGCATCTTTGGAAAAAAAACCGTGAATAGAGATTAACAAGTATTAGTAACAAAGCGTTTTGGACTACAGACATTACAGACAATTTTGCACTCCCATTCCCATACCAAGCGAAAACATTTAATTCATCAAATTTCCTTTGTTTCTCATATTAAAGAAAGATTGCTTCCCAAATATGTAACAAATAACATACTTGATAAGATTGAGCAAATTGATGGCAGAACCGGTTTTGGGTGAAAGAACAAAAAGAAAAACCTTATCCAGAGTGACAAGGGATAGGAAAATGTGGAGGGCCATGATAGCCTACGTGCCGAAATGACACAGTATATAAAAGAAGAAGATTTAGTTTTAGAAGTCAATACAACTTAATATATGTTAAAACCTAAGTAAGTAGTTAGAATCTATTAGGTTGGTGCAAAAATAATGACGTAATAATGTCGTTTTTGGACGTATTTTTTAACGTCAAAAAACGACATCATTACGTCATTATTTTTGCACCAACCTAATATTAAGGTAAGTCAGCTGTCTCTACTCAAATAGATTCACTTGAGTTACACGTTGTTTTAATTAAACTCTGGACTTTTACACTACCAAATTTTATTTACTATTTTTTTCAGTAAGGAAATGTTCGTACTGGAGCTTCCGGTGCGAATGCCAAGCAGAACAGAAGGCCGTTTCCATATTTCTGGCGGAGTGAATTGTGTCATGGTGCTTTTTTTTCTCACAGACGGTGCCCATCTGACCCTACTATACTGAGCAGTCGGGCATATATCGAAATTATATATTCATCTACCGCCCGGTTCACACTCACGCGTCTTTTGGACAGGACTAGAGGTGTATCCTTTGTTTAGGATTGGGTTTCTGGTTTCTTTAAAAATCTTTTCAATTTCTTTCATCAACAGTAACCCATTGCGTCTTAGTAGTATTATCGCTTTGCTTGAATTGAAATGAGTAATAATAATAATAATAATAATAATAATAATGATAATACTAATAACATTAATAATAGACTATTTATGATTATGAAGCATTAGAAATAAATGCCTGAAATTGAAACATCCGAAAATATCCATCAGCTATAAAGAAAACTATATGTTTAAACTCTGTTTTTTTTTTTTTTTTTTTTTTTTTTTAAGCATTTCACACCAAGCAAGGCGGGAGTGCCACTAATACGCAAGGGGTAACAGAGAATGAAAGTAAGGGAAACGACTGGTTATGGTGGGGCAAGGAAAGGATACAATGAAGAACGGAGAAGGGTGAAAAGAAAAAGAGGATCCGAGCAAGAGAAGGTGTCGATTTACATTACTTGTAAATTTTTGAAGATTATAGTTATTAGGGAAGCAAGAGGCCTGGAGTCCCATATTCGGGAAGTCCAAGAGAAGAAGCTGTTGAAGTAGAAATCGTGGTTGCATTTAACTGTTTTGACAATAAAATGGTGGGACCGGGATGCCAACCTAGTAGCACGCTTAAATTCATGCACTTGGGGCACCAGTGAATATAGCTCGTCAGATCAGATGCCATCAAAATATTTATAGAAAAGACCGAGAGAAGCCACATTACTCTAGTCAGAACCGATCTCATTGCATTATCCGTCTTTAGATGTTGTTGAGAACCTTGAGATGAACAGCGGGGTTACCAGACCATATATGGCAATAGTATTCAATGCATTTACGAATGGAAGAATTGTAAATGTGTAGGATGAACTCAGGCGAGAAAAACCTTCTAGCGCGACACAGGGAACCAACTTTCTTTGCAATACATAGCAATTGTAAAATCAAAATGTATGGGGTAGTTGTGGAGAGACATGATCGCTCACGTCCTGAAGGAAGAATTCGCATAGAGGATGAGATAATTACGGCCATGTATAGAAAAAAATTACCTGATTGATTTGTTTTCTAAGCTTTATGCGGTCACCCATTTAGGTACTAACCAACCTCGATGTTGCTTAACTTAGGTTTGATCGTACGGGAAACGGTGTTTTGAAGTGATGAGTCCGTAAGCTATTAAATAATGACGAATGCTGGAAACTTCTGTGTCTGTGTAATAATTTTATTATATAATAAACTCACAGTAGAGCCCGGCGTTTCCCGGGGATGTAACAGTATGAGATAGATCAAGTATCCATCATCATAAAGACTGAAAAATAAAATTGACAAAGATTATTGTTTAAGGTTGATGGACACGCATGTCTTAATTAGTTTTTTTTTTTTTTTTTTTTTTTTTTACGAATTGGTCAAACCCAAACTCAAACAAAAACATTGTTTTCAATCGTTATGAGTCTACCGATTGAATAGAATTTTATTATAAACAATTGTCTTGTAAATGGAATTTTTTAAAGCATTCTGAATGTAAAAATAAAAGAAAAAAGTGTACAAGACAATAAGAAACACTACCTGCCAAAAAAAAAAAAAAGTGAATTTTTGTTGAAATCGTTTGAAAAATGTAGGAAATCCGATCCAATATATAAACGAACACACACACACACACACACACACACACACACACACACACACACACAATCACACAACCTTTTTTTAATAAGTATAACTCGATATGAGTTGTCCCCCTTTCATTCTCGCGACAGTTTTTAAACGAATGCCTCTTAATCGTGTTTTCAAATTGATTTCGTGCAAAAAAAACTCAAAATTGTGTTTTCTAATTTTTTAGGTGTGTGTTGCCAGAAATACCGAATAAACCGTGGTTTAAAAGGTAATTTTACGTAGTCCTGTGAAGTTTTGCACTTCATAGTTTGTTTTTTTTGAAATCGGTTGAAAAATGTCCTAAAAAAAAAAAGAAAAGGAATCCGATCCAATATATAAACGAACTCACACACACACACACACACACAACCTGGGTTTTATAATAAGTATGATTGCCGTTGCTTCACTTATTTTCGTCTCGTCTGAATTTTACCTAAAAAGAAAAATTTGCTTCTGTTTTTTTCTTTCTTGTCTTTAGTCCGCTTAATTCAGTTTTTAAACGAATAAGTAACGATATCTTATTGTTAAAACGGGAAAAATACAATTCAAAAAATTTAATTTTTTTTTTTTGATCAAATCACTTAAAAAATATCTTCTTTCAGGATCTGTCATAAATCAATTCCTGGGCCAGTGGGCGTGAGAAAAAATAACTCAAAATTGTGATTAGCAAACGATTCAGGTGTTTCTGATCAATGCTTCGGCAATGTAGGTGTGTATCGTTGCTTTCTTTCCATGGCTTTTAATCTTGGATCAACCATAGTGAAAATAGAATAAACCATCCCCCTTCGGTTAAAACATATACCCACTATCATTTAGAATTAGCGCCAATCTTATAATAAGGTTTTCGTGACAAGAAAAATACATTTAGCTCAATTGAAGGGTGATTATCATTGGAATCGATAACCTAACTCAGAACAAATACATAGTCTTTAATTCAAAAAGCTTGACTTCAAGTTTTGTTTTTTTTTAATTGTAGGAATCGAATAATTGTCATTAACTTTTACTTTCTATCTTTACTTTTCCATTCATTATAAGCACTTTTTACATTGGTTCTAGCTCGTTGACCGTAACCCAAAATATAGGTGATCTTTGGAATCTAAAGAAAAAAGAAAGAAAAGAAACGGAATTAGAGAAATGTGAATTTACTGCGAGAATAAAAGCAGCTTTTGCAGTAGTTGTGAATTTGTCGCTGTATTTTATGGTTTTATATATCCTGCAACATTAAATATATCTTGTTTATTTATGTGTTGGTTAGAGTACTGAGACATATATATATATATATATATATATATATATATATATATATATATATATATATTATAAGTAAGGTAGATTATGCAGCCGTATATGTGTTGCCCTATATGTGTGATTTGTGTGTAAAAAATCGTACGTACTGTATATATATATACAGCAATCGCTATATATATATATATGTATATATGTGTATATATATATATGGATAAAAATATTTTTATATATATATGCCCTATCCATATATATATGATGTGTGTATATGTATGTTGTGTGTGTGTATGTGTAAACGACAGTGATTAAATCCCAGTTTGCCAGCGCATGGTTGATGTTGCTACCTCACGGGATGCCTTTTGATTTCTTTGCCTATATATTTGTATATATGTATGTGAATTTTTTATATAAGCTGTGTATACTATAATATTAAATCTGTTGCGAAAAAAAGAACTGTTTGTAAATGTGTTTAAATAATGTTAGAATATGTACAAAAACGATCTATATGTTAGTTCTTTAAAAAAGTTGGACTCGTAACTGAAAAAACGAATATATGTTTATTTGTAAATAATGTTAACAATATAATATAGGTTTTTCACACCTATTACCCAGAGTTTGTGTATGTGTAATCAGATATCAACGTTGAGGTTAATATAAGTGTGTGTTTATTTAGGTTTAATGAGCCAATTGTGTGTATTTCTGTGCCATATATATGTATGAAAATATATATATATATTTTTTTTTTTTTTTTATGTGTTAATTTGTTTTGCTGCCGTGTATATATATATATATATATATATATATATATTTGTGGATTTTCTTTATCCTGTTTTTTTTGCCAAATGAAACAGCTATCAACTTATATGATTAATAATATATATATTTTTTTTTATTGATATTTATTGCATGTTTTAATATATTAAATAATATTATTTTAAACATTTTTATCATATTTTGCTAGTTAACATTCAATAAGTGGTTAGCATTTATTTAAGTCTGTTTTACTGTTGCTCTCTCGTCTGGCCATTGTGGATGATGTTTGTGTAATCTGTCCTATTCTGTGTGTGTGTATAGTGTTAGTTTCCACGTCTCCTTTTTTTCGTAAAGGCTGTGGAGTTGTTCATATATTCCCCCTCTTCGCTTTTTTTTTTTTTTTTTTTTAAGTGTGTGTAGGTGTGTGTGTGTGTGTGTGTATGTATCTAATTATGTCTGGATGCGTATGTATTATAATGATTGTGTTTTTGTTGTGTCACGCGTGAAAATATTCAAAAACTTTAAAAATAAAAACGGAAAAAGAAAAAAAAATATATACATGTAAAGATGACCGGACGAATTGTAGCTTTTTGTCTTGTCAAATGAAGAAATGAAAAAAATATATATTTTTTTCCACTATCGATAGGATTAAATTTGGAAAAAATTGCCACGTTTTAATTTTAATATTAAATTTTATCATATAAATTTATAATTATTAGTTAGTAAAAAATTTTTTAATATTAACTTATTTAAAGATCTAAATGCTATGTAGCAGGATTTTGATGTCAAGCTTTTGAATCTTTCTGTACTTCGTTTTTGATTGGTTGCCTAGCTTTTTGCATTCTAGTAGGATCACACTGAAACTTTTAAAACTATTTATTTTATTTTCAACACCATCACTTGATAAGACACAGAGTGTAAGAAACACAATGGCTATTTTGTAGTGATTTTATAACATACTTATATAATTTTTATAAAAATAATTATATATATATATATATATATATATATATATATATATATATTCATAATTATTCATACAAAAACAAATACAAAGGTTAATGATTTAATTGGCGAGAAATCCATCGTCGCAAACAATTCAAATAATATACAAAACCCCCGAACCTGTTATGAATGAAAAAATCCTTGTTTTTATAAATTTCTGTTGCATTAGTTCTTATTTTTACAAGCTTTCGTCTGTTCCTACAGACATCTTCAGGTGTGGAATAGATGTTGTTGTTGTTTTTTATCTCATTAATAAGAGGACAACGAAAATATATGTATTGTTGTATCCGAAAAATGCTATTAGAAATGAGTTATTGTTTTTGGAGCGTGCAGTAGCAACGCTGAGTTTGATTTTAAATTTTACAATTGTGCGTTCTTGTACAAATATGGTGATAAGTGAATTCTTTTTTACTGGTAAATTTTCTGTCAAAGTGGCATGAACTATATATACAGTTCGACAAATGGTGTCAAGATGGCTAAACACCTTATCTGAAAACGAGCGAAAAAGAAACTGAATTAGTTTAGTGTTTTTTTAGATATCAAAAATTTTGTGGTCTGGGCATTTATCCTGGCCTGTTACATGATTTGGATGATTTTGATGTTACCACCGCTATATTTAAGAGTGCGGAATTTTTATGTCCACCCCCGCCCTCCGTTATATAATGTTAACAAGTTATCAGAAATTTTGTTGAATCTTTTCTTAGTCAAGACCTCCTCCAGACACTCGATCTAGGGCTGCGTGTTGTGTCTGAAGCCGTGTGGGAAGATGAATGGAGGCATATCGTCGCCATCTCGAGTGATCCCTCTAATCAACTTCGTAATCACCATTAGACTCCACCAACTCATTCTAAATCCTTTACACTGTCCTCAGAATGGCACCCAAGCACTCTGAAATGTTCATATTAGAGCTTCCGGCGCGAATGTCAAGCAGTCCAGCATGCTGTTTCCATATTTCTGGCGGAGTGAATTACGTCATGGTATTCTTTTCCTCACAGACGGTGCCCAACTGACACTACTATACTGGGCAGTCGGGCACTTCGACGTGGTTTAATGGTTAGAAAGCTTGACTTGCTAGTTCATTTACAACTGAGTAGTGAGTTCGATCCTCACTGGGTACTTCATACTTATAGCCTTGTGCCATATCTAAGCCGAATCACTATACTGTGTAGTCGTTAAAATAAAATAATAAACAACACGCATGCGCGAAAGGAAAATATAAAATGGAGACCATTTATTCATCGCACTCTGTACATATATATATTATATAAATTATATATTATTATTATTATTTTGTATATATATAAATATTATATATATATATATTAATGCATGCGTTATTTTTAATGTATATATATTTTTTGCAATTATATAAATATGCATATATCATATATATTTTATATATATATATATATATATATATATATATATCCACGCGCACTCAGATGGTATATATATATATATATATATATATATATATATATATGTGTGTGTGTGTGTGTGTGTATAATGATAAACGTATAGTTTTAAGCAATGCTATATCTGTGTGTGTGTATATATATATATATATATATATATATATATATATATATATATATTTTTTTAAAATATGATTCCATCGCTAGATAAGATTTCTTATGTAGCGATGGAATCACATTTTAAATAAATAATTATATTTAGGCTCTACTTGTGTATCGAGCACTGTTTTTAAAAATAATAACAAAATACTAATTAACTTTGGATTATTTACCTAACGAGTTCTTTCCTATTTTCTATATATTTTCACACACACACACACACACACACACACACACACACACACATATATATATATATATATATATATATATATATATATATATATATATACATGCATGCATTATTGTATACGGCTGAAAAGCATATACTGAGTAATTTTTTTTTATGCAAGTGTAGATAAATAGGCATATCACCCGGTACAAATCACTTCTCAGTTTTTTGAACAGGAGTAGTGGTTTATCCTTTGTTCACCATTTAGGATTGGTTTCCAAGTTCCTTCTAAAGCGTTTGCATTCTATTTCATTGCAAGTGGCCCTTTGCGTCTTAGTGGCATCGTCGCCTTGTTTGGGGTGAATTGATTAAAAAAAATATTTTTATGAGATTTTCTTTTTCTTTGTATAATTACAAATGTTTGATTCCAGTCTTCCCGTCTGTAATTGGCCATAAGTTACTTATTAGTTTCTGACTTTCGACCGTTTTCTGGTCATCGTCTGGAACGAAACTTAAACGTTATTTATAAGGCAAAGCTGAGATAATGAACACTGACTGACCTCGTATTGGCATTACTGTCATGGTTTAAGTATTTTACAACAAAAGATATATTTCTTTCCCATTGAATGTAATCACTTTTCGGCTCGTTAACCATATGGGATCCGAGGTATGTAAATTTGTTAGGAAAACAAGGGTAGTTTTATATTGACCGTGTGAATTGGTACTGAGATTAATGTTTCTAGATATATAGATCATTTTTTTTTATATCCATGAAGAACCCTGAGACAACAGAGATATGGTTCTACCGAAGGGTGCTGGGGATGCCATTAATGAACATGTGAGCAAAAATGACACTTGTGCTTAGAATCAGAAGGAGACAGTTAAAATTTCTGTGTCTCATGATGAGGAAAGACGACTTGGAAAAATGAATACTCACAATACATACTAGATTCAAAATTGCCAAAGGAAAACCTAACGAACTTATGTAAATGGATAGCAGAATAGGAAGCGTGAGGGATAGCAAAAAGGCAAACTGTTACAAAATGCAGATTCCAGGGCCAGGATGGTCAGCGATTGGTCAGAATAGCTCATAGCTGTAGTCTGACAGTGATGGATTGCTTTTGTCTGGATTTTGAATATAAGTACAAAACGGTACGAATTCAAGAGAGGGTCGCAATCATTTTGAAGCTTCGATATGCTTCCCATACACAAGTTCGGGAGACAGGGTAAGACCACATGCGGTGGAGACGATAAGGTTACCAGCGACATGTGTTCCCGTGAAAGCCGTTCCTCTCGCTGCCTCTTAGAATTCAAGCTGCATCTTTCCTCTAATGAATAATAAAAAAAAAAAAAAAAAGAAAGCGTCTTTCCGTTCATACCAGTAGCGTTGGAATCTGTCAGAAAATGAAAACTACCGACACCGAGGCTCGAACGTGACACTCTGGACCAGCGTTTCTCAACTGGGGTTCCCCGGAACCCTAATGTTCCGCAAAAGGTCCCCAAGGGTTTCGCGATAACAGATGAGATAAGCTAATGCACTTTTGACATTTTATTTAATTTCATATACGTAATATTACTAAATACACACAATATATTCTTGGTTATTGTAATATTGTAATATAGACATCATCCTATCTAAACTATTTCGCTATTAAAAAAATTCTTAGCCCATTTATTGGTTCACAGGACATTTTGCTTTGATTTACTTTATGTCTTTTCAACATTGCCACGAAAGGATAAAAAAAAATTTAAAAAAAAGCTGATGCAGCAATTATTTGTTTTTGTTCTATTTACATTTATATTATAACTATATCATATTGGTTACTTAACGTTTATTTTTTTATGTTTGAGTTTAGGTTTTTTTTTGTGTGAATGAAAACTCGCTGATGAAGTATTAGAAACGAACTGTGTGAATTTTATTTAACACTAGCAGCCTGGCCCGGCGTTGCCCTTGCTTGATTCAAAAATCGTACGACTCATACAGCAATCGCTATCACTTGACTTAAAATATTTTTGTCCTTCCTTGCCTTTAAATTAGTGCCCTTTGCCGTGCCGATGTTGCTACATGCCTTACTTCTTGCCTATCTCACACTGCGAATTTTTTCTAAGCTCTATACTAAACATTAAATCTGTTACGAAAAAAGAACTAAACAAAATGAACACAAAAAGATCAGCTTTAAAAAAGGACTCGTAACTGGAAAAACTGAATGAAAAAAGAATGTTAACAACAAATACTTTTTCACACCCAACTTAGTTCTGTGGAATCAGAATCAACGTTGAGTTTAAGCAAGCGAATGAGCCAATTGACGTAAAGTGCCATGCAGATTTAAATTTTTCCCACTTGTGACGAATGCAGCTATCGATTTTTTTTGCATGCTAGCATGCTAGTTAACATTCGTGTCAGTCAGCTGTTGACTCTCACACTGGCCAATAGAATCTTCCTGCCTATTCGTGGCAGCCACTCTGGCCAGTAGAAAATGGCCGCAAACTACATGAAAAGTGCCGTAGAAGCATGAAAATATCGATTATTTCCACTATCGATGGGAGATGGAAAATGCAATGTCGGTCTTGGGCTTCCCGCTAACTTGGAGCATGTGCATGTAAATTTTGGTGCAAATCCGTCCAAAATTGCGGCCGTGCATTCTTTACACACACACACACACACACACACACACACACACACACACACACACACACACACACCCTGCCTTTTATAGATAGAGATTACCAAAACATTTGAAAAAGAAGTATTAAATTTTCCTTAAACTAGTTATTCAAAAATATATACTGTGATATCTACCGCGTGATCTACGATGAAAATAAAATAAGAATGATATGATATATGATTTTGTTTTTGCGTAGGGGTTCCTTGAGCCATGTAATTTATTTTAAAGTTTACGCAAGGGTAAAAAGGTTGAGAAACTCTGCTCTGGTCGTATGAATATGTCTTCCGCCAGTTGTATAAATAGCCGTGTGAGGCTACTGATGACAGTAGACTGTGAGCTGACTATTGGTTGATTACTAGTTGGTTACAGGTTACGAGTGATTATTGAGTGACCTTTGGACATTAATCAAGCTGCGCTACTACTAAAGTATTCACTGAATTTATTAGCAAGCTTGATTGATACTTACTTCCTTGGTTTGTTTTACGCATTTATTTGCAATCGTAATTAAATTCTTTAACACTGAAGTCTTGAGTTGTATTTTATCAATAACGGCACCCATCTTTCTTTCTTTTCATGTGCCATGTCCTTTCAGGACGTAGACGATCATGGCCCTCCTTCCTTCTTTCTTTTTATGTGCCATGGCCTTTCTGGACGTAGGCGATCATGGCTCTCCACCTCCCTCTATCTCTTGCAGCTTTCTGCAAGCTCCTTCCCTCTGCTTCCTCCCCCAGACCACATTCTGTCATCCACCACGTATGTCACGTGTTGTTTTCCCTTGTCTTTCTTTCCCTCTATTCGACCCGTGAGTATCAGATTCTCCCAGCCCTCCGTCCTCATTATGTGTCCTAGAAACTTAGATGCCTCTTCCTGGTGTTAAGTATAAGCCTTGTTTGCATCCTCTCTAAGACCTCATCGTTGCTCACACGCTCGGTCCATGATATCCTTAGCATCCTTCTGTAGAACTACATCTTCATCACCTCGAGTCTCTTCTTCATCTTTGAGGATATCGTCCAACATTCGCTGCCGTAAAGAAGGACATATCTCACGTAACAGTTCAGTATACTTTTCGTTGTTGTCGTGAGTATCAGATTCTCTAGGACGTCCTTCCTCATTATGCGTCCCAGAAACTTCAGCTGCCTCTTCCTTTATATTAAGTATAAGACCTCGCTTTGTTTGCAACCTCTCTAAGATCACATTGCTCACACGCTCGGTCCATGATATCCTTAGCATCATTCTGTAGAACCACATCCCTGTCGCCTCGAGTCTCTTCTTCATCTTTGTGGAAATCGTCCAACATTCCCTGGCGTAAAGAAGGACAGATGTCACGTAACAGCTCAGGATTCTTTTCTTTGTTACCAAAGAAATCCTCCTGTCTCGCTATACCCTACCTAGTTTTTGAAATGCGTCCTTGGACATCCCAATACGTCTACGGATCTCAGTGTCGCACTTACCGTCCTCTATCAAAACGCTTCCCGCATATTTAAACTTCCCCGTCTACTTGCCTTGTTCCCGACCTGTAAATCGCATTTCGGGCTCTTACTGATGACTATGTACTCTGTCTTATAGTTTATGCTTAGGCCCTTCTTCTCATTCTTCGTCGCTACCTTCAATCCCAAGGCAAATTATTGCTAGCGGGTCCCGTACGGGTTACAAAAGGACGCAAAAACAACACGGAACACTACAAAATATTGCCATGAGCTATAAAGGATTGGAAGTTATGGAGAAAATGGCTGCCCAGGTTCTGAAGAGAAACGCACAGTAAAGAAGGCTATATTTAGCAAAGAATAATTACCAAAGTGTGTTTAAAATGGTCAGTGGTCAAGAACTTAAATTAATGAGCCAATCCAAATATCTTTGCTCGATTATTAGCGAAGAGGACTCCAGACTAGAAATAATTTCAATGAAAAGGACAGCTGAGGCAAATCTAAGAACTATCTGGAAAGAAAAATTGATTTGTTTGTTTGTTTGCTTAACGGCATATCAACTCCTTAATGGGTCATTTAATATCGAAATACAATTTTCTTGAGACCTTGACGTAATAGAAATATATCTTATTCTGCTTTCACAACTGAATACATTGTATATGATGTTCAGCTTTTGTTCATATAAATGTTTGTGTGGACATAATTACTAGAGGCGGTGATATGTGCGTTTTATGTTGTAGTTTTGTTGAAGTTATATTTTGAAATACAGTTTGATTTCGTTAAAAAAAGTTTACGATATCATATGGCTTAATGTTATGAAAATTCTTTTATGTTGGTTGCTTACTTGTATTTTAAATTAGTCGCTACAATTTGTTAGTATGTGCGTATTGTTGGTAATTTATATAAATTGCATTGCTGGTATTTTTACTATAAAACATGATTGATTTCTGTTTAACGGCATATCAACTTATGGATCATTTAATGCCGTAATTTAATTTTCTTAGAAGCCTTGAAGTAATAAAAATATATGTTATTCTGCTTTCACAGTTGAATACATGGTAGATAATACTCTGTATACACACGTCTGTGTGGACATAATTAATGGTTAATTTGTCAGGAAGTAAATTTGTAATATTATCAGTCTGGAGGGGGAGGATTCCAGCGAGTGGCCCATTTGAAAAGTGCCTGAAAACCATAACATGGGTTGACCCAAGTCTTCTGAGTCAAATTGGTTACACCGAACACTAGGGGGCCGTATACAGCTGTGTTAGCACGAAGTCACAAGTCATCATGACCGAGGGATTGAGTGAGCTGCTGATGTTCAGATTGTTGATCATGCTAATAACACTCGCTCTCCCAGAAACTGTAACTAAGGTCTGCTCAGCATACTTGCAGTATAAACCACAGGCGTGTTGAACAAATATAAATGGGCCTGAGTGATAGGGATAGGCTAGCCGCGCCCTAGTAGACGTGTGCCCTCGAATACAAGTTAATTATGTCTTACCTAAAGCTCATTTAAGTTATCCAGATTATAAAAGTATATATATATATATATAAATATATATATATATATATATATATATGAAGAATAACATATAATATATGCACTAAAACAAATCCACATTATAACCCAAAAAGGTTTGCGGTTTGTCTTTTTTTGTTAAATATACATTATACATGTTTCTCGTTGGGAAATTATAACTTTTTCCCTCTTAATGGGTCATATATATATATATATATATATATATATATATATATATATATATATATATATATATATATATATATATATATATATATATATATATATATAAAATATATAGTTAGGTAATCCGTATGGGTAAACCTAAGGAGGAAAAAATCAATATAAATTCAGAGCAAATAATTTAAATAAAAACAGACCACTTTAAGGTTCCATGTAATAAATTATTTCCCCAGCCCCTTTAAAGGACTGCGGATCATCAGACTTTTAAAAGGGCTGTGGTGAAATAATTTATTACATGGAACCTTAAAGTGGTCTGTTTTATTAATAAATAATATATATATATATATATATATATATATATATATATATATATATATATATATTATAAATTAATTGATTTTATTTTAAATCAATTAATTTATAATATTAATGCTCTGTAAATTTACATTGAGCACTTTTGTCAAAATAAAATATCTATAAGAACACCGGATTTTATATCTTACTGTTCTTTCTTTTTATATATATATATATATATATATATATATATATATATATATATATACTCATGGCCTGACGATTGCGTCTAGCATGAAATACCCTGTCGCCACTGAGTGTTGACTTTCAATGTTCACACACACACACACACACACACACACACACACACACACACATATATATATATATATATATATATATATATATACTTTTATAATGAAGATAACTTAAACGAGCTTTAGGTAAGGCATAAAATTAAGTTAAAGCTTTGTTAACAAGGATATTCTTCTGTTGAGGCCTTCACAACCCTTCGCTCTTTGTAAATACCCCGAATACCGCAGCCATTATTCAATGCAACAGTCCGGCTTCCTTAACTCGCCATCAGTTGTTAGTTCAGATGATTGTCTTGTACAATATCCATGCATCTGTTGCCCAGAAAGCAAGCATCTCCACTGATGTGTGCATACAACTCATTATCCTTTGAACTTTGTCTTTAAACCCGAACCTTTCACACCGAAACCCCCCTCCCCTTACGATACCCACAATTCCCCGTCCCTTCTGGAAACCATTTCAGAATCTTTCTCACTATCTCTCTTCGCTCTAATCGAGGAATAGAGTTACTTTCTTCCTCTACTTGCCTCCTGTTTCATATCAGATGTTTGGTCAACCATGTCCAGTCTTTGCCAAATTCCACTTCATCTATTTTGGCTTGACTCTAACTAGACAAACCTTGCGGGGCTGCTTTGTACTGGCTTGATATGGTTGTCCGTTCAGGTAATTTGCAATGATTTTACTCAGCAAGCCGCCAACCCCCATCTTAGCCTACACATCTCACCCAATCGTAACAAAAGAAACTGAAAATTGAACCCGACTCATATTCTTATTATTTATTAAGAACTTATATTTACCAACATCATCACTGGACAAAGTTTGTAATTTCTGATAGATTCTAGGAAACATTAAGTGATATTAAAATAAGAAACATTTGTGTCAGTGCACAAGGATGTTGAAAGAGGAGTTTTGCTACGATATATATATATATATTAAGACATTTTTATGTTTATACATTCTTTACATAGATACAAATATTTACGTAAATACTCTGTTTATAATAAACAGTATTAAACAACATTTACCGGCCTGAATGTCCGAGAAATTTTCATAGAAAATATTCGTCCTTCGACAGGATTCAAACCTGTATCCTATACGAAACCGACATTTAGCTTGACGTGCCTGTTACCGATTTAGCTACGAGGGAGCGTTCGCCTCGCAAGGTCGAATTTACTGTATTTAAACTTCAATCTTCCATGAATCTCTCTACATTCATATCTGCTCATGGCGTATCAAATGTAAAGAAATTACGTCACACATTATGAAATGGACAAAGTCCGACAATTATTTTAAGACATTTTATGTTTATACATTCTTTTTATAGATACAATAGATGCATTTACTTATATATTTGTATCTATAAAAAGAATGTATAAAACATAAAAATGTCTTAAATATTTGACTTTGTCCATTTCATATATATATATATATATATATATATATATATATATATATATATATATAAAAATGGACAAAGTCAAGACATTTTTATGCTCTGTTATAATAAACATCATTAACAATATTTACCGGCCTGAATGTCCGAGAAATTTTCATAGAAAATATCGGAGGACGAATATTTTCTAGTTAACAATGATGGTAACTTACATCTTCCAATGTAACAGTGTATAATAAATATTTATTGCTCTACTTTTGTATTAGACCTACAAATTTAAATTTTTTGAATTTGTAGGTCTGCTGAATTGGATTGATTACGATTC
>CAHIKZ030000142.1:500000-560000 GCA_903632075.3 Acanthosepion pharaonis | reverse complement strand
ATATGGGATTTTTCGGTAGAAATGTATGAATTCAGCAAGGATTAGACTAGTTTACTATGGCTTCTTTGTATTAAAAAATACTGTTGGCAGATTTTGTTAAATATTCGGTAGACAAAGCCATATAACTTTGATCATGCGCACAACAAATCATTCTCCGTCGCTTACGAACTGTTGATAGAAAATTTATCAGAGAATATAGCAAAGGCAAAAATGAAGAAATATCAAAAAAAAAAAAAAAAAAAAAAAGAACAATATTTAAAATACTTTTCATTTTGCTCGACGATACACACACAGACATCGTGGACTTGCAGAGGATTGCAATGCTAAAGGATATCTTTTAGATCTACTGGTACTGAGAAATATCTTTGGCAATGGTAACGGGGAGCTCTATCGTTTCCTTATTTTATCGTGGCCCTCCTTCTAGTTAGCTAGCTTTTGACTTATTACAGCGTTCTTTTCCTCTTCGTTTGGGTCTACTTCACCGAAAAGGGTTATTAATAGACCTCCTCACACGAACAGAGATTCCGGTCTTGTCGAGAATCCGAGTGCTAATTAAAGCATATACAAAAGCTTTTAATAATGTTGGTAACTGTTGTGGTGTCCTCCCTCTAAAGAGTCTATCTTGAACACTTCCGCCTACTATAAAAATAGTAGGAGAGAAGGTCTTGGGAGAACATTCAAATAGATCGGAACGGTACTCCAAACTGTTCAGCTGTCTTTGGCAGAGAGGAACCCGGACGAAGCTTTGTCGAAGGTCAAAGTTTCGTCCGGGGAGGTAGACAGGCCTGGAACCGTTTACGCGGGTTCTACGGGAATATTTTTGGCCACGTTAAACTGGGCCTTGTGCCACATACATCCCTCGTGGCGGGGAGGGGCTGTTAAATATTAACATTCGAATAGATCAGTTTCAGCTGGTCCTCCTCCGGGCAGAGAGGTAACCCAGACGAGGCTATGTCGAAGGGCAGAGTCTCGCCTTGGGAAACAGCAAACCGACCCCGTTTTATACGGGGTCTATGTCTAATTTTTGGACGAGCCTACGGGCTCGGATTGCCTCACATTAAACTAGGCCTTGTACAATATCCTACCTCGTGGGAGGTTGGTAAATTAACACTCGCATAGACTGAACGCTGGGTCAACTCACTAGTCGTGTAATACTCTTCTGTTGTACTTTTTTCTTTAGCCATTTATTTGGTCGCAATAGTAACGAAGAACTATTTGAACTGCTAGGTAAGATTTATTTATATGGGAAAGATTTTAGAATAATCCAAAAATCATACAGGGGAAAACTACTTGTATATGGATAGAAAATGATTTAATTATATGAAAGAAAGAGGTGTAAATCAGTGATGTCTTCTCACCGTATTTATTCAACCCATAGAGCGAAGTTATTATAAGAGAATTAGTTTTAATAACAGGAGATTTTGCAGATGAGAAAATATGATAGCAGATACTACTATCTGCTACAAAACTCCATCAGAAGGTAATGAAGGAAAGCAAGAAGAAATGACTAAACATCAAGTGCAAGAAAACAGAATGCGTGGCTGTTAGCAAAAGGATGAACCCAAAGTGCAGATTAGAAAATGGGAGATCCCAAAACCAAACAAGTTTAAAATTTGAATATATATATATATATATATATATATATATATATATATATATATATTATTCCAGTATCATTTTCCGGCTTATTCAAGATGATCTTTGCCCTCTCTAACCTTCTAACTTTCTGTTCTGGAGTAACAATTTCACTCAAACGTTTCACGTTCAATTTTATTTTCAAGTTTTTTTCACTGCTCTTTGGACTGTCATAGCTGAAACTCTTCTCTCACATGGCAAATGTTTAATGGGCTGAGTAAGATCTTTTTGAATTAAATCTGTTTAGCTGTAAGTTGAAATGATAATCCCTCTTCTTGATCCAGATTTCCTCTCTACTCTTCCCTCTTTTTAAAATCATTCACTGTTCTCTTGATGGTTTTTTAATGAACTTTTAAGATGGAAGCCACAATAAGAATGTTTGTACCATTGCTAAAAGCTTGAATGGTTTGCTCAATTGAGAAGTCATAGAGGGATTGACACAAAATGATTTTAAACTGTTCTCTTTCTAGCTGAATAACTAAAAAAATGTTTCAGTGATTCTTACGACAAATGGTATCAAGATGGCTAAAAGTGAGAGAGAAGAGAAAAGAAAAGAAAAAGAGATTAAAAGAGAGTAAGGAGAAACGAAAAGAAAAAGAGATAAAGAGAGAGAGAGAGAGAGAGAGAGAGAGAAGGGAAAAGAAAAGAAAAAGAGAAAAGAGAGAGAGAGTGAGAGAGAAGAGAAAAGAAAAGAAAAGAAAAGAAAAGAAAAAGAAAAGAAAAAGAGATAAAAATAGAGAGAGGAGAAACGAAAAGAAAAAGAGAGAAACAGAGTGAGAAGAGAAAAGAAAAAGAGATAAAGAGAGAAAGAGAGTGAGAGAGAAGAAAAAAGAAAAGGAGATAAAGAGAGAGAGAGAGAGAGAAGAGAAGAGAAAAGAAAAGAAAAAGAGATAAAACTAGAGAGAGAGAAGAGAAACGAAAACAAAAAGAGATAAACAGAGAGAGAGAGAGGAGAAACGAAAAGAAAAAGAGATAAAGAGAGAGAGAGAGCGAGTGAGAGAGAGCAGAAAAAAGAAAAAAGTGATAACAGTACAGAGAGGGAGTGAGAGTGAAGAGAAAAGAAAAAGAGATAAAGAGAGAGACAGAGAGAGACAGAGAGAGTGAGCGAGATGAGAAAAGAAAAAGACATAAAGAGATAGAGAGTGAGAGAGATGAGAAAAGAAAAAGAGATAAAGAGAGAGAGAGAGAAAGTGAGAGAGAAGAGAAAAGAAAAAGAGATAAAGAGAGAGAGAGAGAGTGAGAGAGAAGAGAAAAGAAAAAGCGATAAAAAGAGAGAGACAGAGGAGAAAAGAAAAAGACATAAAGAGAGACAGAGTGAGAGAGAACGGAAAAGAAAAGAAAAAGGGATAAAAAGAGAGAGAGGAGAAAAGAAAACGTCAAAGAGAGAGAGAGTGTGAGAGAGAAGAGAAGAGAAAAGAAAAAGTGATAACAGTACAGAGAGGGAGTGAGAGTGAAGAGAAAAGAAAAAGTGATAAAGAGAGAGAGAGAGAGAGAGAGAGAGAGAGAGTGAGCGAGATGAGAAAAGAAAAAGACATAAAGAGAGAGAGAAAGTGAGAGAGAAGAGAAAAGAAAAAGAGATAAAGAGAGAGAGAGAGAGTGAGAGAGAAGAGAAAAGAAAAAGCGATAAAAAGAGAGAGACAGAGGAGAAAAGAAAAAGACATAAAGAGAGACAGAGTGAGAGAGAACGGAAAAGAAAAAAAAAGGGATAAAAAGAGAGAGAGGAGAAAAGAAAACGTCAAAGAGAGAGAGAGAGTGTGAGAGAGAAGAGAAGAGAAAAGAAAAAGAGATAAAACTAGAGAGAGAGAGAGGAGAAACGAAAAGAAAAAGAGATAAATAGAGAGAGAGAGAGAGTGAGAGAGAGCAGAGAATAGAAAAGAAAATGTGATAACAGTACAGAGAGGGAGTGAGAGTGAAGAGAAAAGAAAAAGTGATAGAGAGTGAGAGAGAGAGAGAGAGTGAGTGAGCGAGATGAGAAAAGAAAAAGAGATAAAGAGAGATAGAGAGTGAGAGAGAAGAGAAAAGAAAAAGAGATAAAGAGAGAGACAGAGAGTGAGAGAGAGTGAGCGAGATGAGAAAAGAAAAAGAGATAAAGAGAGAGAGAGAGAAGAGAAAAGAAAAAGCGATAAAAAGAGAGAGGCAGAGGAGAAAAGAAAAAGACATAAAGAGAGACAGAGTGAGAGAGAACGGAAAAGAAAAGAAAAAGGGATAAAAAGAGAGAGAGGAGAAAAGAAAACGTCAAAGAGAGAGAGAGAGTGTGAGAGAGAGAAGAGAAGAGAAAAGAAAAAGAGGTAAAAGAGAAATATGAACACAAAACAGATACAAAAATGAGAAAGGAATCAAAGGAAAAAGGAAGAAAGAAAGAATGAAAGATAGAAAAGGGAGGAGTGTAAGAAAGAGAAGATGAGAGAGTAGAGAAAATGAGGAAAAAAATAAAAGAATAAAAGTAAATAGAGAGAGAGAGAGAGAGAAGAAGAAGAAGAAGAAGAAGAAGAGAGCAAAAAAGTGAGAGAAGAAAAGAGAGAGAAAGAAAAAAGAGAGAGTTAGAGAAGAAAGAGGGGGAAGAAACAGGGATAAAAGAAAGAAAGGAAAAAGAAAGAAGTGAAAATGAAAAAGTGATAATAGTAAAGTAAAGAGAAAGAATGGTGGGGGGGGAGTGGAAAAAGCGTGAAAAGAAAAAAGAGAAAGAGAGACAAGAAAAGAGAAGAAGAAAAGAATTATGGGAAATTAAAAAAGAATGAAAAAAAAAGGAAAGAAAAGCAAAAGAGAAAGAATAAAAGAATCTGAGAGATTGGGGAGACAAAGCTAAATAAAAAAATATAATAAGCTTAGTTCGTGTCTGTGACCAGAATGAATACAGGAAAAGCCACTTTCAATTTGAATAATAGATTTTTATACGTTCGTTTGCAGTGTCTACTTTGACTGGTTCGACAGCGAGAATGCGAGCAGCATTCCCTGGCCAGAAATGATTTGCGGCTTCCATTCTGAATGCAAAATAAGATTTGCCTAATGTTGTCGGATATTCTGCAGATGAACACCTGAGGCAAACGTTTACTAAAACGACAGTCGATGGTATATATATATATATATATATATATATATATATATATATATATATATATATATATATATAAAAAGTATCCTTGTATCAAGCAATAGAGATCGAACCTGTCCTTCGGAAATGAAAGGTCAAAGCATTATCATTAAGATGCGAAGGAACTGACATGTAATTTTGGTCAAGATGACAATGGCCGCTTACTTTCCTTACATTGCTTAATTTGGTTAGAATGTTTTAAATAAATAGCAAAAATAACCGCGATTGAAACTGTAGGATTCCTCCATCTTGTCTAGCAGGTGACCTCTCTTAATGTCTGATGAGTGGTGTTGTATAAAGCAGTATAAAAGGAAACGTGATATCGTCTTTGTCATGTTGTATTGATAATGTTATAATTTATGAATATGTCCTGAAGATGGTTTATTAGACCGAAACGTCCGACGTTGACATATTAACATTAAAACAACATAATTGTATATAAGGATTTTTGTTTGTTTTTCCGTATATATATATATATATATATATATATATATATATATATATATATATATAAAAATGGCGAAGCCACTGTATTCTAAGATGCTAGTCTACTAGGGCGGCTAGCTAATTGCAGGTGCCTGCTTATACAACACCCACAGTTGGTTTGGGTGGGCCTTAGTTAAAGTTTTTGAGAAAAAGTGCGTTATCTAACATTATCAACAGTCGGAACAACGCCAACACACTCAGCCCCGATGGCTTACACTGCAACTATCCTGACCGAATCTTAGTTACAGTTTCCCAAGTGGTCATTCACCCATGTACTGACCAGATTCGACCTTGCTTAACTTTGATAATCGTACGAGAAGCAATATTTCGGCGTGATATGACCGGAATACCATTGTGCTTACTGCAATCCAAGCTTATACCATCTAATATTCCCAAGCGGTCACCCATCTATGTATTGACCAGACTAGACGTTGCTTACCTTTAAGGATCACACAAGAAGCGATGTCTTGACGTTATATGGCCCCTAAGCCCATTATACCACTGGGAATCCAAACTTACAGCACCTAATATCCCTAAGCGGTCACCCATCTAGATACTGAGCAGACTAGACGTTGCTTAACTTTAATGATCACACGTGAAACGATGTTTTAAAGTTATATGGCCCTAAGCCCATTATACCACACGCAATCCAAACTTACAGAACCTAATATTCCTAAGCGGTCACCCATCTAGATACTGACCAGATTAGACGTTGCTTAACTTTAATGATCACACGTGAAACGATGTTTTAACGTTATATGGCCCTAAGCCCATTATACCACTCGTAATACTGATTAGAGGGCGTGGAGTCTTATTAGCGTAAGAAAGGGCGAGAAGTGATGTTCTTGGGGCTCTGCAGGAATAAAAGAGGCCAAGATTTAATTATTGATTAGCATTAATGGAGACATTAGAAGTATAGAATTAGAATAGACTTTAGAAGATAATAAAGAAAAAAGAAGCTGTGGAGAGACGTGATCACTTATGTCTTGAAGTGACGTCGCAATTTGAAATCATGTCAACCAATCTCATAGTAATGTCACATTTGTGTGCCGTTTTTGTTACCGTAACATGATATGTAAAGTGAAACCACGACTGAAAAACAAATAAACAAATATTTGGCTAATATTTACTTATAACTTTATATTTTAGATGCATTTTATTGCGAATTTATTCTGGTGTTAATCTCTGGCAGTGCGTAGCGAGGACACAGAATCTGGAATAAAAGAAAGCTTATGGTTAGATTCAACCGCACGTCACTTTTACCACAGGGATCTCCGGTTAATGTTCAACAGCTTTACACTATGCAACCAGAACTGATGGGGTTTTATTTCAGAAATGTAACATTGAACGCGTCGATTCATTCTTTGGAGCGGCAGTCTGTGTAAAAGTTGCAATGAAAGCCTGGTAAATATATGAAGGTACAGGGTGACCCAAAAAAAACTTTTTAACAATCCAATAAAACCAAGAAGAAAAATATTTTATCCATAGTAATTGAAACCTTAAAACATGCCATTTAAGAAACAATGATGGAATTTTCATTTTTTTAAAAATGACGTCCTGTAGATGGCGTCCTCCTGTACGAATGCATTCTTGAAATCTGCTGTTGAGATTCCACATTGACTACTGCAACATCTCAACTGGGATACTGTGAATTTCATCTTGAATTCTAAATAGCGAAATGTTTACTTGCTTAAGGTCACTGTCTCGCAGTATTGCCAATTGCTCATCTCTGGCAATACACACTTCAAAAATCCCCGTTTTTTTTTGGTCACCCTGTATAAGTAAATACCATAAAACATTATTAATAACATTTAACATCTGTCTATACTTCTGAGGTATTTTAGCTATTTACACTAACATTCTTCGGACTGTTGTCCTCATCACGACGTTTCAGTTGTTGGAAGCTCTGACCTTCTTCAGGAGATACACATTTGAATTTCGAACCGTCTCTTTATTTAGCCCACGGGGTCGGGTAGATTGTTCTAGTACCATGTGTCATGCCATTTCTAGGTACTTCAGGCATGACGATTATTGAACTCACAACTCATGCGGTCAAATTACCGGATTAGTTCAACTAACGCTTGGGGACACATGGCTCAGTGGGTAAAAGCGTTGGTTAATTTCAACGTATGTTACCTGACGAAAGCCGGTGCGTACAACGGCTGAAACGTTGTGAATATGACAATAAAGATGAGTATGACAGTCTGAACACTGTAAATAGAGTAAATAAAAACGTTTAATAAAGCTTCATACTGGAAAAAGAAAATAGCAATTAAGCTGAAAATAAATAAATACCCGTCAAAAATAATCATTTATTATATGGAATCAAATAAAAATATAGATTAAATTTGATAATACTGAAATAATCATAATAATTGTTGATATCACTTCGTCAAATGAAAGAATATGAAAACAATTCACTTATGTGTCATGCGTGATACACGCTTAGGCGATCGTGTATGTTTCGATATATGACTGACGAGGCAGATTTTTTCCAGCAGTAGGTTGCCATTTCTTTCTGCAGTAGACCAGTTGCCATCCAAGGCTATAGAACCCGGTCTGCCCTGCTATTTACCCATAGCCGGAGAAAAAAGAAGATTGATACCTTTTCCCAAGGGTATTAGCACGTCAGTCAGTTAGTTATGTGCCATGCGTGATACACGCTTAGGCGATCATGTATCTTTCGATACATGACTGACGAGGCAGGTTTTTTCCTGCAGTAGGTTGCCATTTCTTTCTGGAGTAGACCAGTTGCCATCCAAGGCTATAGAACCTGGTCTGCCCTGCTATTTACCCATAGCCGGAGAAAAAAGAAGATTGATACCTTTTCCCAAGGGTATTAGCACGTCAGTCAGTCTGTTATGTGCCATGCGTGATACACGCTTAGGCGATCATGTATCTTTCGATACATGACTGACGAGGCAGGTTTTTTCCAGCCGTAGGTTGCCATTTCTTTCTGCGGTATACCACTTGCCATCCAAGGCTATAGAACCCAGTCTGTCCTACTATTTACCCATAGATGGGGGAAGGGGAAGAGGATTCATACTTTCACCAATGAGGTTGCCATTTTCTGCGTCATTAGTACGAAGGGGAATGCTGCAGAACATGACACTGAGTATAGATAAGTCAGAAGAATGGATAAAAATGAACGGGATTCAAGAAGATGGGAGATGGCGATTGACGTTGCATTTAAATTTTTGAAGAATGTAGTTATCAAGGAAGCAAGTTCCACAGACAGGAAGTGCTAGAAAAAAAACTGTTGGAGGGGAAGTGGTGGTTACATTTAACTATTTCAACAGTAAAATTGTGGGGCCTAGATGCCAGTCTAGCAGCACGGATAAATACATGTAGCCGAGGTACCAGGGAAGAAAGCTCGTCACAGCAGTGGCCATGAAACTACTTGTAGAAAAGACAGAGGGAAGACATGTCATGACGTTGACTGAAGTTGAGATGAAAAGTCAGGATCTTTTACTTTGCAAATCCTTCTTTAATTTACAAATTTTTTAAGCATTTCACCCCAAGCAAGGCGGGAGTGCCACTAGCACGCAAGGGGTTACAGATGACTGAGAGCAAGAGTAAAGAGGGGGTGTTTGAGAAAAGGATATAAAGACCAGCGGGGATCAGAATCATGGCATCAAAAGATGTCAATTGACATTACATTCGAATATTTGAAGCAAAGGAGTTTCATTGTCAGGACGTGCGAGCGAAGAAATTGTTAGAGTAGAAGTGGCTGTTATATTTAAGTGTTTTGACATGGAAAGGGTTGGACCGAAATGCCAACCTAGTAGCAGGCTTAAATTCCTGCAGTCAGGCGACCATTGAAAATAGTTTGTTAGAGCAGTTGCCATGGAAATATTTGTAGAAAAGATCAAGGGAAGCTACATCACGTAGATGAGAAAGTGACTGTAGACGAGATGCCAGATCAGGGCCTATCACATTGCATATCCGTCACTGGATTTTGTCGATGACCTCGAGATGAACGGCGGGGGCATCAGTCCATATATGGCAACAGTATTCAGTGCTTCATCTAAGACGAAATATAATACAAATGAAGATGAAAGTAAGTCAACCATTAAAACGAATAGGTGATTATACTTCATCTAGTAGAAAATAAAATTAAGATTGAAGTAAACACTACATAAATTGATAGTGATTTAGAATTTTATTAAATTAAATAATATAAATTTTATTAAATTAAATAATATAAATTTTATTAAATTAAATAATATAAATTTTATTAAATTAAATAATATAAATTTTATTAAATTAAATAACATAGATTTTATTAAATTAAATAATATAAATTTTATTAAATTAAATAATATAAATTTTATTAAATAAAATAAAATAGAAATTAAGATGAAAACAGAATAAAAATAGACTTTGATTTGATTAACAATAAGAAATTGAAATATTTCTAATATTAAATCTATTCATTTGTGTATGGGGGTACGTCTCTGTATGTGCATTGTGTGTTTCCTTTATATGATCTGTAAAACCTGCGTCTTGTAAACGTCTTAGTGGAATAATTAGGATATAAAAATTCTAATTGTGTTTAGACCAATGCAACCGGGAATTATCGCAAGAAAATATTAATGAAACAAATATATTTTACAAATATATAATTTGAATTTATTGCTTATAATTTTAGTGAAACAAAGTATGAATATTAAACGTGATGAAATTAATATAATGAATATTATCAATGATAACAATTGCAATTTGCACAATAGACTTTTAAATAACGACAATAAGTATATGAAAGTTCCCCTAAAATCTAAGCTAATAAGAGTTGCCAAATAGCTAACTGCGAATTTTAAACCTACATATGTCATATAAGACGCAAAGAATTTTAAGATATTTTAGTGAAAAAAAGTGCGGCTGATATGCCGTCAAATATGGTAATACATTTGAACAAAATTTAGTAATTGGTACAGACTAGGCTATATTTATGAGGTATTATTTATGAGGTATTATTTATGAGGTATTATTTATGAGGTATTATTTTGGTAAAACAAGCCATGATTACAATTAAACGAAAAATAATAGGAAAAACACGAGCCTATAAAAACTTTATTATATCCTTTATATGGTCTGTACAACCTGCGTCTTGTAAACGTCTTATTGGATTAATTAGGATATAAAAATTCTGATTATCTCAAGAAAATATTAATGAAACAAATATATTTTACAAATATAGAATTTGAATTTATTGCATATAATTTTATTGAAACAAAGTACGAATATTAAACGTGATGAAATTAATATAATGAATATTATAAATAATAACGCTTTTTAATCTGCATAATAGCCTCTTAAATAACGACAATAGGTATATAAAAGTTACTCTAAAGTCTAAGCTAATAGGAGTTGCCAGGTAGCTAAGTTCGGGCGACTATTGCGAATTTTAAAACTTTATATGGCATATAAGACGCAGGGTAATTTTAAAAGATATTTTTAGTAAAAATAAGTGCGCCTTATATGCCGAAAAAATACGGAAAATAATTTGAAAAAAAAATAGGCGTGAAGTAGAGACAGAAAAAAAACTAAACTGAGAGAAGAGAAAAAAAGAGACAAGAGATGAGAGAGAGAGTGAGAGAGAAGAGAGAGAAATGTAGAACAAAAGAGAGAGAGAGCGACAAGAAAGAGAGAGAGAGAGAGAGAGAAGAGAACGAGAAGAGACATTGAGAGAGAGGGTTGAAAGAAGAGAGAGTAAGAGAATAAGAGAGATTGGGAAGAGTGAGTGAGAGAGAGAAGAAAGAGTGATTGAGAGTGCGTGAGAGAGAGCAAGAGGAATGAAATAAAAGAGAGAAGAGAACGAGAATGAAAGAGAGAGGGGTGAAAGAAGAGAGAGTGAGGGAAAAGAGAGAATAAGAGAAACTAAAAATAAAGTGTGAGAGAGAGAATAAAGTGTGCGAGAGAATGATTGAGAGAGTGAAGAGAAAGAGAGAGTGTGAGAGAGTATGATAGAAAGAGTGTGTGAAAGACTGAAAGAAAAGAGAGTGCGTGTGTGTATGTGAAAGAGAAGGAAAGGGAGAGGAAAGTGGGAAGGAGAGACCAATGGTTAGAAATATGGTAAGCCACAGTAAGTATCAAAAACAACATTCAACCTCTCTACCAAATATTCTAGCCTGTCTTCTCCGCCGGCTGGACAATGGTCAGCAAGGCCAAAAGATTAGCAAATAAAATAATGGACTGCAGGTTTTTTTTAGGCTTGTTTAAGTGGTCAGGATTTAATGCAAATACGCCTCGAGTGGTCGAAGGGTTGTCCATGAAGCAGATTTATTGATGTCTATGCTTAGAGGAGAAATAAATCTATTCAATAATTTCTATAGATTATTGATTTCAACAGTTTGTTTCTGATGTATTTATTATCACTTTGATAATCAAGTCATCATATATATATATATATATATATATATATATATATATATATATATATATGTATGTATTGAGTGAGAGAGAGAGAGAAGTTGATAGTAAGCGAGCTAGATAGCTATGAACTACTGAGCGATAGATATATATGAAAAAGCTGAGATAAAAAATACAGATAAATAAATAGATAAATGTTAGCAGTCTAAAATAGATTTGAGCAGATCTATCTATCTATCTAGATAGATAGATAGATAGATAGATAGATAGATAGATAATGAACTGATTGAGATAGATAGATAGATAGATAGATAGATAGATAATGAACTGATTGAAATAGATAGATAGATAATGAACTGATTGAAATAGATAGATAGATAGATAGATAATGAACTGATTGAAATAGATAGATAGATAGATAGATAGATAGATAATGAACTGATTGAAATATATATATATATATATATAGATAGATAGATAATTAACTGATTGAAATAGATAGATAGATAGATAGATAGATAGATAATGAACTGATTGAAATATATATATATATATATATATATATATATATAGATAGATAATTAACTGATTGAAATAGATAGATAGATAGATAGATAGATAATGAACTGATTGAGATAGATAGATAGATAGATAGATAGATAGATAATGAACTGATTGAAATAGATAGATAGATAGATAATGAACTGATTGAGATAGATAGATAGATAGATAATGAACTGATTGAGATAGATAGATAGATAGAGAGATAGATAGATAATGAACTGATTGAAATAGATAGATAGATAGATAGATAGATAGATAGATAGATAGATAGATAGATAGGTGTGAGGAAACTAATATAGATAGATATGAGCAGACTGAGATAAGTAGATTTGATCAAACTGAAATACACCTTATCTGAAGTTATTAAGTAAATGATATGAACTTCAATAATTCAAATTTGGCTTGAAAAAATATTGTCAAATTCTTAACACCCAATTTAGATACCAAAACAAAGCCTGGCTTAAAATTTTAGGTATTATCAATATATTTTATTGAAGTTATTTGATGTATTCTAAAAAAACTGTCATCTGAAGTTATTAGGCCAAACCAAACAATCGCATTTTACTTTAATAAAAAGGTTTCAAAATCATTAAAAAAATGAATCAACACTTATAATAGAACAAATAACAAACATATAATTCTTTGAATCCTTTACATTTTAATATAGTTAAATTTCTTCTCAATAACAGCCAGTCATCTATCATCCATTAATTTTTTTTTGTTGCTTCAGCAGGTTCAATTTCTAACATGATGGGTTTAATGGCTTCCGCTAGCTCTGCTTTGCTGTTATATTGTTTGCTACGTTCTTATAATTTCATCTTCACAAATGACCATAAAATTTTGATCGAATTCAGCTCAGGACTTAATGGTGGAAATTTTGCTATCTTCCCTTCTGTAAATCTTTTATGCTCAAAGAATTAATGGTTAAGCTTAGATACATCAGAAGGAGCATTGCCGTGCTGAAATACACAGTTCTCTTTGAAATCTGCAAGACTGGGACTTGTACCATGCAAAGAAAGTTTAGTTTATAAAATCACAATAGCTAGCACTGTTCCCAGCGGATAAAAGCTTTGGTTGGATGCAGTGACTTGACCCAAAGTGTTGTGAGTTCAGTACCTGTGACGAACAAAAAATAGTTAACAAAAACTTGGAGGGTTGAGACATCCGGAAGAGGTATGGCACATGGAACTAGAACAATCTATCCCGGTGAACGGAATAAAGGGTTCATTACGAAATTCCACCTGAAGAAAGCCGGGCATTGCAACGACCGAAACGTCGTGAATATAGTAAAAAAAGATGATGACAGTAGCCCGAACAATGTTCTGGTTCTTCAGAAAGATGTTGAGAATACTATGGACTGAACATGCGAGTAATGAGGAAGTTTTGGGGAAAGATGGAAAAATGGATACTTATGTTTAGAGACAACAGCGATTTCTCGGCCACATAATTAGGAACTTGTATTATTTTAACACCGACTTGACATATTGAATGCAAGAGATACAGGGGGAGAGGGAAGCAGGACATTATCCAACTTATGAGAACAGTACGGAGTTTAAAAAAAGATAATGCTTATTATGAGGCACAAGGAACAGGAAGATGTCGAGAGCCATGATCAAAAACCCATTGTAGGGAGAAAGGATACAGAGAAGGATATATATATATATATGTTTTTATTGCTAGCATCCAGACATTTGTCCGTCCATCATTTATTACCACTTTGATAATCGAACCATTACACACACACACACACATACATATATATATATATATATATATATATATATATATATATATATATCCTTTTTGATCAGACACTGCAATTATGTTTCAATCTATTTTTATAATGCTTATAAAATCTAAAAATAATAGTTTCTTTTAAGCGTTAGGTGTGTTGATTCAGGTGCCTGTGTGTATAACTTGACTCACTGCACACGCAAATGAATTTAATTACTTTGGCAATGTCAGTGTTTATATAAACCACCCTGGAATTTCCCTCAGGTATTGAACGCCATTTTTATTTTATCACCTTTCTCGTCTTTGCAACCTTGGTTTAATGCTAATCAGAATTGATTAGTCACAAACATAATAGGTGTCATTAAAATCAAAATAGTAGTGATTTATTGAGCGGTGCACACAGCAAAAACTTGTAAAGGAATGACTTATTAATTTCACTCGCTTATTGATTAATGAACGTTGTTAATTAGACAAGATCTTTCAGGTGGGTTCGATTGTTTGATAAGTAACACAGACGCTAAATTGAAATATCATTGCAACGCTGTCTACCCTTTTGTTATTCTTTCTGACATTTTTTTAACATCCTTTCAAAAAAAAAAAAAAAAAAAAAAAGGGCCATTTTGAAATCTACTAAGAATGCAGATCTTAAAAGCCGTTGAGAGAAAAAAAGTCTCTCACTTCTAATCAAATAAAAATAGTATCTTTATGCCGAGGTAGGAATAATCAAATAAATATTAATTTTAAGTTAATTACGATGACATTGGGATTGTTATACTGTCTTTGAAAATATTTAATCCAAGCTTGGTCCAACAAAAGTGAACAAGAAAATTGTCCTTGTGCCAAGGTCGGCCATGAGAAATACATATCTGTTTCACAGCACTTATCATGGCTGGGGCCTTTTTATTTTGACCTTGCATATATTTGTGTCAAAAATTGAGTTATCAAAGAGAATTGGCCTTAATGGCAAGGTTGTCAAAGAAGTAACAATTTTAGGACACTTATAGTGTCAGTTAGTTATGTGCAATGCTTAGGCGATCATGTATCTTTCGATACATGACTGACGAGGCAGATTTTTTCCCACAACAGGTTGCCATTTCTTTCTCCGGTAGACCAGTTGCCATCCAAGACTATAGAACCCAGTCTGTCCTGCTATTTACTCATAGTTCGGGGAAGAAAGCGAGGATTCATACCTTTCCCAAGGGTATTAGCATGAATTAGTGAATGTAATGGATCAGACTGGAATTTGAACTCGGCTCTCTGATTCATCAATCCGAGACGCTATCCATTATATGACGTATTTGAGATTATGCTTGAATATCCAACAGTGGTCAAGAAAATTAGCCTTGTACAAAAATTAATCCTGATAAATACATTGGAAAGCATATGGAGCTGAGCTAGTGAAGCTTGACATATCCTTAGTGCTTCCGGGAAAGCGTCCTTGTATTAAGATCGATCTTATCTAATGTCATTTGGGAGTGCTTATGATGTTTCTGTAATTAGGTCTCTGATAAAAGTATCCATCTTCCAGAATTTGCCATATTAAAAAAAATATCCGTTCATAGCACGTTTGCGAGGGTCACCCGGACGTGGTATAATGTTTAACTCGTGTGATTGCTCGTAATAAGTGGAAGCGTGTCCTCAATGAATCAAAGGTACTGTTCGTTGATAGAATGAAACAATATATAGCATCGCGCAAGTTCGATTTTAAAGGCTATTCGAGGCTCTGTAACAAGAACAAATCCTCAACCCATCCCCTATTCAATCAATTCGAAGTCTTGGCATCTATAGGAGATAAGGTTGAATGTTTCGCTCGTGAATTCTCATCCAGCTCAACACTCGACTCATCTGGAGTACACACATCAGATTTTCTCCTAAAACTGAGTCTCTACTGACTGATATGCGTATAACCCCGTCAGTGGTCTCGGGCATCATTTCTAAGTTGGACTCACACAAGGCAAGTGGAGGTGACGGAATATCAATGGTCGTCCTAAATTAAGGTACTCCCGAGCTGGGTTCAGTTATCTCCAAACTATACAACTATTGCTTCGCTGCTTCATGCTTTCCAGATTGTTGGCAGTCCTTGGCTGTAGTCTCAGCCTTTAGGAACTCTGGAGAACCTTTTGACCCCTAGAACTACTGCCCTATCAGTCTCCTACCAGTATTCAGCTTTAAGCTTTCGAAGTTTTAATCAATGCTAAAATGCATCTTACATCTAACGACCTACTTTCTGATAAACAATATGGCTTCCGTTATGCCCTGTTTACTGCTAACGTGCTTACAGCCATAACTGAATATGTATATCAGACTCTTGATAATAATGGCAAAGCTTGTGCTGTGGTTCTAGATATCTCATAGGCATTTGACAGTGTTTGGCATGCTGGTCTTCTACGTAAACTTCAGGGCTATGGTATCATAGGATAATTATTTGCGTTAATACAATTATTCCTATCTAATTGTTAACGGGCTCGCTTCCAGATCCTTTCACACGAACCCGGGTGTCCAACAAGACTCTATCCTGGGTCTTACACTATCCCTGATCTTTATCAATTCATCTTCCTGCAGATGACACTATTTACCATTTACTCCTGTCTCAGTAGTAAATCCGTCAGCGCTGACATAGTTAACATGGCCGCTGCTTTCGAAAAGGACCATCAATCAGTGGTTAACTAGGGAAGGAAATGTCTTGTAAATTTTAAATGCTTTCAAAACTAAACTGCGCTCATTTAACCACCAGAGATAAACTTCCCTGTTCGTCATGGGCGCGGCTGAAGCTCGACTCCAGCAGCGTGTCTCATTGTGTCTTCTTGGCCCCACCTATTCGACCGACTTAAATTGGAACAACTACATTGAATCGATAGCTGTATCTACTGCAAGGAATATTAATTCATTGTGTCGTGTCAGAAGGTTTTTCTTGTCAGCATCCATCTTACACAAATACAAACTCACTATTCGTCCGTGCATTTAATACGGTTGCTATATATGATGTGGTGCCCCTGCAGCTTGACAAAATCCAAAGAAGGATCTGCAATGTAATGGATCCAGACTTGGTATCTCGACTTCAGTCACTTTCCCACAGACTTGATGTGGCTTCTCTCTGTCTTTTCTACAAATATTTTCATGGCACCTGTTCTAAGAATCTGGTGCCCCGACAACATGAACTTGCTACTAGATTGGCATTTTATTTTTGAAATAGTTAAATATAAACCACTGCTTCTACTCCAGCAGTTTCTTTCCTTGCACTTCCCGACAGGGGAACTCCCTCCGCTTACTTGCTTCCCTGATAACTACAATCTTTAAAAATTTAAATTCAATGTCAATAGCCATTTTCTGTTTTCTTGAACACCGTTCCCCTTTTCTCCTTTGCTCAATCCCCTCTCCCCAGTCTTTTCTTTCACTTTCACGCTCTGTAGCCCTCAGCGTACTATTGGCACTACCGTCATGCTTGAGGGGAATTGCTTTACAATAATACTGATTAGCTACAAAGGTATGTCTTTTAGATTTATTTACATGACCACAAAGTGAAGGACCAGTTTATACATTGATTGTAATATAGAATTGAACCCTCACTTTATATCTACATTTTAATTTCTTTTTTGTTTATCTAATTCTGATCAGTTATGGATTTACCTCTTCCCCCACTATGGGTTAATTAGTAAGATTTGTATCACTAAAATATTATTATATAAAAAAAAATCTTACTATGTAAAAAAACTTTCCGGCTTTAAATAAGCTGAAAATGGTTGATAAGCTGTAAAAAATGAATGAATTACTTAAATGCTGATTAGATACATTAGCATCTCTTTTATACTTATTTACATTCACTGTAATATAAATGTATAGAAACTGCTGTAGGCACAAAGTGAGGGTTCAGTTTAGGCATTGATTGTAATATAGAATTGATCCCCCACTTTATATCCACATTAAAAATTGTTTAAAAAACATTAGGAATGACTCCAACTCTTCTCTCTCTAGCTATGGGTTAAATAGTAAGACTTTTATCAGTAAATCGTTATTTGCTCCCACACTAAATTCTTGCAATCTATGAATATTTTCTGGCTTTAAATAACCTGCAAATGGTTGATAAATCGTAGAAAACAATTCAAAACTGATCAGCTATAGATGCATGTCTTTCAGATTTATTTACATTCTCTGTAATATAAATGTATACATCTGGTTTCAATGAGATATTCAATCATACGCAGCGTGTCTTAGGCAAGTATACCTGGCGGAGCCCATTCCTCCCCAGGTCAAACCACAGCCTAATTCCTCTAACTTGAAGACTCGCTTTGGCCCGTTGTCTTCTGCCCTTCACTGGCTGCATACAGTGCTATGGAACCGAGCCTACCCCATAATGGTAAATAACCATTGACCCTTAAATGAGGCCTACACCCTTTGACAGGTCTTTTTTTTTACCAGTAACACTCGTAGTGCTGCCTAATATAAAATCATACGTGGGCGTTAAGAATAAATTTGGAATATACTTACCTACCTTAACTTTTGCACGATAGTGGCAGCGTACACGGTGGATTAAAATAATTAAAAAAGTTGTTCTCCATAATAATGCAGAACCGCACACAGTAAGAGGATCTAAAATGGAAATTGGTTGGTTTAACGTATTCATCTGACTGCACTAACCAATTATAACCTTTTTCAGTCGCTAATGGGGGGAACTTTGTCCAATGAAAATCAGATTTAAGAGTTCGTCGAAGTTCTTTCTTTCGACTGCGACGATTTACCGTTGTTATCGCATCTGAACATCGAGATCGTCATCTTCTAACCTGATTCCATTTCTCCTCCGTCCCGGTGGCGTTGGCGAATATGGCTGTGAAGGCACAGCTTACTCCCGAAGAGAGTATGACCAGGCCCTTCACGTGAATTTGATTTGGGTGGAAAACACGACGGAGAAACCCATACACTAGGCAAGAAGCGTCTCCCTAGCGCCTCAAAGTGGATTAAGAGAGGCGAGATCTGGCAAACCTGGTTGCAACAGGCTGTCGGGTGCTTGGTCTGCCAAGGTCCGCCTTCGGTTTCGCCAGCCCGACTGACGCTGCCCTCTTTCGCCGGTTTGTCCTTTGATATCGTGTAGATCTTTGCCTTTTCCGCCGTTGGGGTCTTCACGGGTTGGTCGCATTTAGTCTGGTCCCTTCTTCTCGAACTTGGGGTCTTACAGGAGTTTAAACTTTATACGGCTTCGCTCTTGAGATCACTGCTACACGCAAGCCTTCTACCATGCCAAGGAATGGCCATATATATATATATATTTTAGACTGAATGTCGGAGCGAACAGTTAGTTTTTAGAATGGACTTTAACTTATTATTACTTATTATATTAGAAACGAACCAATAAATAAGAAAAGAGTTGAAGTATAAAGCTATCATTAAATATATGAGAACATTTTTATTATTGTTGCTGCTGAAAATATTTGAAACATAAAAAGTAAAGGAAGAAATTAAATATTGAACCAATAGTTAAACCCCACTGTTAAAAAATAAACAAAATAAAACGGTAAATATATAATTGAATAAAATTTAATTGTATTTTATTTCTTTGAGGAATAAATTCGATCAGCAAAAACGAAAATTATTTATGACTCAACATGATATTTTTAAATTTGACATATAAAAGGAATATATATTTTATTTATAAATATCTTAAGTATAAATATTTTACAGGGGATACAAAGACTTAAAATTGCAATAGAAACAGGATATATTAAACTCAAACGAGATGCATTAATAAGAACATAAAATGAACAAAATAACAGCTTAATTATTTTGCATTCCTCTCCAGGCAAAGTAGGAGTGAAGAAATTAAATCTGCACAGAGAATAAAAGATAAGAGACAGCAAAAGACAGCAAAAATATTTATCATCTCTCAGAGAGGTTCCCAGTTCTGAGGAACAGATGTCCGAGGCCGCTCCTCCTCATTGCACCAGAGAGATGGATCGGTGCACGCGCATGGGGCCAGCGAAACCGACGGTTGTGGAGGCTGCGAGCAAATTTTGTTCCTGGCCCGGGTGTACATGCTCGGGATCCCACCTTGAAAAAGACCTTGCGTCACAACTCTTCTTAGTGGGTAGACGGAGTAAATACCCAGTCTGTTGTTAACAATGGCATGTTAATTTTAAGGCTACCAAAACAAGACAAAACAAAAAAATAACGCTCTCTATTAATCATTTGTATGAAGGTATGTTTGGCAGCTGTATTTCCAATTTCTTTATTGCAGCTCAAAGAAACCTCCAACCTTATTTGCTGGGAACGATTTTTGTTTAATGTAGATTGAACATGTCTGGTAGTATTCAAAAATTAATTTGCAATGTACCGAGCAGATGTTCACATCAGTACAAAATGTTGGACAAGCTAGTTTAACTATGACCTACAGAATATGAATCCTGGAACTTACACAATCTTATTTTTAATAAAAATAAAAAAAAACTAGCAAGGATACTTAGCTATGTCACATCCGTTCGCTCCATTATGTTACTCAACATTGGCTTTGCTAGAGAGATCTGCATATGTCATAAATTAAAATAATTTGAAAGGTTTGATATTTTTTCTACTTATTAATTTCCTGCACTCATGATATCATATAATTTGTCATAATCGCTACTTTTTACACATATAATATTGCCATATATATATATATATATATATATATATATATATATATATATATATATGATAGAAATTATTAGGAGGATTTGATAATTACATATAAGTAATTCAACGAGTCTGAAAGAAACCTTAACAGAATGCAGAAAAGCACTAGACGGCCGCTTCATTACCTACCGAGAATTGGAATCCTGACAGTTAGGTTGTCAAGCAAACGCCATACCAACTGTTCCAACGGACCTCGGTGACAAACGGATTGCAAATCAGACTCAATATAGCACCGCACGCCCACATATTCCGTGATGGAACTCTACTGAGACTCGATGAATTATATATATATATATATATATATATATATATATATATATATATATATATATATATATATATATATAATTCTCTCTCTCTCTCTCTATATATATATATATATATATATATATATATATATATTTATTCATAGAATTGAGCACTCTGGCTGCTGGTCTAGCGTTTATGCACATCATGTATATAATACGTTAAAGATCCCATTTCGCTGCCATTTGCCGCTAGCTTCAGGGTACAGTCTCTGGCTGACGTAAAATTGGTCGATTTCCTTCCCGGTTAAAGCAAATCGGATATCTAGCCAAAGAAGCTGGCTATATATATATATATATATATATATATATATATATATATATATCAGGTCATCCCATAAGTTCTGTCCGAATTTTAACTTTTTGTTAAAATGAACGAAATTTAAAGAGAAATTTTATAATGTCTAATGGTGCTGAACATTATTTTTATGTTTAGATGCATTTAAACTGATCAAATTTTATTTCAGAGAACAATAAAATTAAATTTTGTTTGATTAAAACCCTGCTAACATAGAAGTACCCAAGAATCATTTGAGGCACATAATGCTTTATGAGTTCAAGAAAGGAAACTCAGCAGCCGAAGCGGCTAGAAACATTCACTCAGTTTATGGAGAGGAATGTGTGAATGAAAGAACTTGCAGAAGATGTTTTGCAAAATTCAGAGGTGGAGATTTCACCCTTGAAGATGACGATCGAATCGGACATCCAGCTGAGTTTGATGAAAAGCTTCTCGAAGCAGCCCTTGAAGAAAATCCTGCTTTATCAGTTGAGGAATTGGCAGTGGTTCTCAGTTCAAACCATACAACTGTTCATCGTCATCTTCAACAACTTGGAAAAGTTCCTAAACTTGGAAAATGGGTGCCTCATGAATTGTCTGAAAACAACCTCAAATCCCGAGTTGACATCTGCTCTTCTCTCCCTTCTCGCCAACTTGTTTCACCTTTTTTGGATAGACTTGTGACTGGCGACGAAAAATGGATCTTTTATCGAAATGTTAAGCGTTGTAGACAGTGGCTTGGTAAAGGGGAAGGACCCCAGCCACAGCCGAGAAGAGAACTTCATGGGCAAAAGGTTCTTCTTTCAATCTGGTGGGATAACCAAGGAATAATCCACTTTGAATTCTTACCACTTAATGCAACAGTTAATGCTCAAATATACTGTCAGCAATTAGAGCGTTTGAACCCATCTTTGAGGAAAAAAGACCCGCTTTAGTGAATCGAAAAGAGGTGATGTTTCATCAGGAAAATGCGCGACCCCACACAGCAAGAATCACGTCACAAAAGATCGAAGAACTTGGTTGGGAGAAAATTTCTTATCCACCTTATTCTCCCGATCTTGCTCCTTCAGACTACCATTTGTTTCGTAGCTTACAGAATCATTTGGAAGAAACAGCTTTTGTAACACAGGAAGAGGTTAAAACTGACATTTGTGAGTTGTTCGAATCAAAGCCAAAAGAATTTTACAGTAATGGAATTAGTAAGCTTGTTAATAGATGGAAGGAAGTCATAGATAATCAGGGAAAATACACTGTTGATTGAATCTGTAATTAAATGTAACATTTGGTCACTTGTTTTCTTTATTCAAAATTCGGACAGAACTTAGGGGATGACCTGATATATATATATATATATATATATATATATATATAGTTGCGGCCAAAATTTTCAGAACGGCATTGTTTTCGTCAGAAAAGTAAGTATAAGTTTTTATCAAAGTTGTTTTATATTCTATAATTTTCACAGACAATAAATACGATATTAATTGTTATTGTCTGAGATTTTGGTGTAATTTGAGAGGATAATACAAAAGTTATGGATGATTTAGTGATTTACTGCAAAACCCATATATATATATATATATATATATATATATATATATATATATATATATATATATATGTTTTTTTTTTTTAAACATTGTTTGTTAAATATGCCAGGCAAGGAAAATTTAATTAAATTTTTATTAAACTTTTCCACCGTTCTTTTTCTGTTTAGTAGGAGTACAAAAATTTTACATAATGTCGACTTTCTTAAGAGCAATCGGTCACTACTTTAGCCTTTTTCAAGAGGGTTTGTTTTACGTGATATTGGTTTCTCTTGATTGTTTTTTACTGTTTTATTTTAGTGTTTTATTTTATTTTGTGTCATTTTGAATAAAAGCGTTTATTCCGAGTTATCGCGTGTTGAACCAGGCTGGAATTCGAGTGAGCGTCTTTCTATTTTTTTAAAAATTTAACACGCCATTCTCACTGTAAAATAAAATGAGGCTGATAGTTAGATTGGAATGTTTAATATACAGGGCCTCTCTTAGAACGAGATGTTTCCGGTAATTTGATTTATATAGAATTTTAATATTGTCGATCAGAATTTATTCTCAAGGTTCTTGTAAATTGTGGGTAGACAGCCTTTTTTTCATAGCACTTTTATCTAAGTGATGCGTGAGAGCTCTACTCAAGGAGGTGGTAGTATGTCGGATATAGGTAATTGAATTGTGAGAAGAAACACCGTGATGTGCCGGGCAGTGGAATTGATACATTATATTCGCCATTGCTAGATTTGATGGGGGTAATTTGATTAGTGACAACAAGATTAGCGCTTTTCTGTAATAATAATTGCGAATTAATAATAATAATAATTAATAATAATAATAATAAATGCGAATTAATAATAAAATCGAATGCCAGTTTGTCACTGTGTCACACTTTTCAATGTTACTCCTACAGGCCGTAGCACAAGAAATCGTACCATTTTGGAATCAGGCCGACTCCATGAACAAATTAAAAACATTCCGGGTCACAACAGGACCCGCAATCCTGAAATTTTGGATTCCCAAGTTTTCTTTATTGCAATTGGTTTCGGAATCCGCCATATTGGCTTCTACTGATGAAAACTATTAAAGGGACAGAACTCTCTAACTTTAAATAGCTCATGATAGCTTCAATGAAACAATTACTGTTCTCAAATTACAGTGTTTTAAAATAAAAATGTCCGTGTTTTCAACTTTACTCTTAGAGACCGTAACCCAAAATATTATACCATTTTGGAATCGTGAGCAAATTTAAAAAAATTCCGGGCCTGATCCGGACAAACAATCCTGAAATTTTCGATTCCCAAATTTTCATTACTGTGATTGCTTTAGGCGAATTTTTTTACGTGATTTTGCGAAGAATTGTTTTGTACGATAACAATTTTTATAACTTGGAAATAAATTTGGGAATAAGTGAAATTAATTGCGAAATCCAGCGAAAGTCATTTATGAAATAAAAATAATTGTTCGTACGCAATTAAGACACTACGGATCTCAAATTGCCTTTAAATTAAGTGGCGTCAGAAGAATCATCTTTGAACTTTTAAAAGGCAAGCTTAAATATTAATGCAATACTTAAATGCTTCAATTTTTAAGCAAATACTCTATTTATGATAAACAGTATTAACATGTACCGGCATGAATTTCCGAGAAATTTTTCGACAGGAAACGAACCCTTATCTTACACGGAACCGTCATATGACCTGACGTGCTATACCATTTAACTACAGAAGAAGCGTCTGGTTATCAAGGTCAAATTACTGTTTTTAAACTACAAATATCCAATGATTTCTCTCAAACGCTCATATCTGCTTGTAGTCTATCTTAAAGCAAACAAATGACATCAAATATTATGATATGGACTAAGCCTGACAATTATTTTAAAATATATTTCTGTTTATAAGTTATTTTTAATAGATACAAATATTTAAGTAAATAGTTTATTTATAATAAACTGTATTAACAAGATTTACCGGCCTGAATGTCCGAGAAATTTAATAGAAAGTAACTGTCCTCCGACAGGAAACGAACCTTTATGCTACATGGAACCGTCATATAGCCTGACGTGATATACCATTTAGCAATAGAGGAAGCGTCTGGTTAGTAAGGTCAAATTACTGTTTTTCAACTACAAATATATATATATATATATATATATATATATATATATATATATATATCTTTCATTATTCTTAGTATGCGAACAATTGACCGAACAAATAATAGGATATACTATCCCCTTACCGAAAACGATGATATCACAAAAAATTCTCATGGCAGTTAATTCCATATTTAAGAAATCCATTTCCGGTGATTAGACGCAGAATATTGTTTCAGTGACAATGGAATTCGTCATCTCTCAAAGACACTTTCCTATAACCAAAGACAATATATATATATATATATATATATATATATATATATATATATATATATATATATATATATATATATATATATATATCATTGAAAAATGAATGGTGCACGAATCTAATATATCATACATGTTTAAGAATTGCGCACAAACAGGCCAGGAAGACAAAAAAGAAGACAGAATTTAGAGAATGATCAGAAGGATTCTTCTCTGATAATTGAATAAATCGGCAGGAGTAAGAATTCGCATCAATGTCTTTTGGAGCTGAAAAAAAATGGAGTTGGTTATATCTTATCTTGAAGGGTTAGCGTTTTATAGGTACGGTGACAAAGAACAAAAGCAGAAAGTGAGGTAAAAATCGAAGAAGGGAAGAAAAGAAAGACAAACACAAAGAGTAAAAAATACGATGAATTCTGAGAATCAAAAATGGTAAGAAAAAATGTAAGAAGAGAAAAGGAAATATAAGAAAATAAAATTCATATGAAGAAAGACAAAGACAATGGGAATAAGAGAGTAGAAAATTTAGCTGAAGCGATGCCGCGTTCGAATTCCAGTCGAATCCATTACATTAACTTACGTTCTAATACCCCCCCCAGCTATGGGTAAATAACAGAACAGTCCGGGTTCTATAGCTTTGGATGGCAACTGGTCTAGGAGAAGGAGAACTCTGAATTCAAAATTCAGAAAAGGCAACAAGGAAGTGCAACACTATCTTTTCCAAGAACTTATGATAATTTGCAGATAGTAAAGAAAAAGAAATGGCGGCACAGTGGAATAATGGATAGTGGCTTGGATTGAGGAATCAGAGAGCCGAGCTTAAATTCCAGTTGAATCCATTACATTCACTTATGTGCTAATACCCTTGTTAAAAGTATGAATCCTCTTCTTCTCTCCACAGCTATAGGTAAATAGCAGGACAGACTGGGTTCTATAGCCTTGGATGGCTACTGGTCTACCGCAGAAAAAAATTGCAATCTAATGCTCGTCAGTTGTGTATCGAAAGATACATGATTGCTTAAGCGTTTATGCCGTATGGCACATAACTGTCTGACTGACAGATAGACAGATACATAGATATGAACAGACTAATATATATGGCCTTGCTATGTTCAAATGAAACAATTACTGTTCTCAAATTACAGTGTTTTAAAATGAAAATAAAAATGTCCGTGTTTTCAACTTTACTCTTATACGTGCTAATATCCTTGGGAAAGGTATGGATCCTCTTCTTCTCTCCCCAGCTATGGGTAAATAGCAGAACAGACTAGGTTCTATAGCCTTGGATGGCAACTGGTCTACCGCAGAAAAAAATGGCAACCTAATGCTCGTCAGTTGTGTATCGAAAGATACATGATTGCTTAAGCGTTTATGCCGTATGGCACATAACTGTCTGACTGACAGATAGACAGATACATAGATATGAACAGACTAATATATATGGCCTTGCTATGTTCAAATGAAACAATTACTGTTCTCAAATTACAGTGTTTTAAAATGAAAATAAAAATGTCCGTGTTTTCAACTTTACTCTTATACGTGCTAATATCCTTGGGAAAGGTATGGATCCTCTTCTTCTCTCCCCAGCTATGGGTAAATAGCAGAACAGACTAGGTTCTATAGCCTTGGATGGCAACTGGTCTACCGCAGAAAAAAATGGCAACCTAATGCTCGTCAGTTATGTATTGAAAGATACATGATTGCCTAAGCGTTTATCCCGCATGGCACATAACTGACTGACTGATAGATAGACAGATTGATAGATATGAACAGATATATGGCCTAGCTATATATACGTGCTAATATCTTGGGAAAGGTATAAATCGTCATCTTTTCCCCTTAGCTATAGCAGAACAGACCAGGTTCTACTGCACAAAGAAATGGCATCCTGCATCATTAGTCATGTATCGAAAGATACCTGATTGCCTAAGCGTGTATCGCTGACAGATGCCCGATACGTACTTTGCAACAAATTTTATCTAATATTCAAGTCATACTGAAAACAAATGTTTTTGACAGAACACAGAAATTATTGGCTCTTAAAAAATCTAAAACAATTCTAGTATTTGGATATTTTTTCACCCTGTACTCGTGGTAAAGGTTTACAGAGTTAGAGGCATAGTGTAGACCCTAGACTTGAATAGGTCCAGAATGCAGAGATCGAGGAATTATCCCCTTGAGTATATAGAGTTAGACCATGAAACGTTGATTCACAGTGTATACATACGGAAATAAAAAAAAAATCACCAAATGATACAAAGAAGGACCTTATTTTATATTTACACAACATAAATATCTATTGACGTATCGCTCTTCAATTATGAATTGAGCGCTCTTGGCTACTGGTGTTTGTATACATCTCGTACATAAGGCGTTAAAAATTTCCCTTTCTCAGCCGTGCGCCGATAGCTTAGGGGGAAAATCTCTGGTTGATGCTAAATCGGTCGAGTTTCGACTCCCGGCTTCAAGTAACCGGATGTATAGAGGGCTGATGAGCTGTTATACAGCGAAACATGCTTGTATGTGGATGACTATACATATATATATATATATATATATATATATATATATATATATATATATATATATATATTCAAGCATGTTTCGTTAAATAATTTAGTCATATTATATCTATCTATATTAGTTTTTATATTTCAAGTCTACGAATTGATTTCTTGATGGCTATAGATTGGTTTGGTTTAATTTGGTTTGTTTTACGGACAGCATATCAATCTCAATGGGTTATTTAATGCCGACACATTTTTTTTTTTTTTGCTGCTAATATTTTTATCTAGAAGTCTATTGCTCTTAATTTTTTTTCTTCAAGAATCTATTGCTGGTAATATTTTTTCAAAAATGAATTGTTGGTAATATTTGTCTCAAAAATGTATTGCTGGTAATACTGTATGGTCTTTGAAGGCTTGGTTTGAGACCAAGTTAAAGTAAACAAGCTTCTAAAGACCATGACGCTCATAAAAGAGATACAAAAAAAAAAGACGAAAAGACAATTAAATATATATATAATTTCAAAACTTATAATAGAGAACTGAAAGGCAGAAATATAAAATATTGGAAGTAAATATTATTGTGTAATATACTTTGATCATTTTAATCATGAAATAATAATGCAAAATTTGAGTTCATTACAAAATGACCCTGAATAAAATCCTTGTGTTCATGCCTGCTACATATAGATTTTATATTAGGCACCAATTTATTCGGCTCAAGCGTCGTCTCCTCGTTTAGTGATATCCAATCGATTTCTTTTCTTTAATAACAAATCATTTACAGCACTAAAGCCACATTCAGCTAAATATAAAAATGGTAACAACAAATTTCTTGCAATGGTGGTAAAATTTTTATGTATGCATATTGTATATGCATTGTCTGTATTAACAAGCATCAACATTAACAGTTTCACACTAGAAAATAATTCACTGTTAATAACGCATTCTCGAATTGCCATCGGATTATTCTGTTGGCATAGTTAGCCGAAGGGTGCACATCCTACGCATGCCTCATCAAAATATTACCATACCCGACCGCTGGGGCATGTGCCCCACGTTTGTCAAAGAGGCAGTATAGATTATTTTTAATGTTATAAATAACTAAACTCCTGTTGATCCGTTCGTGGACTGGCGCTACAGAATCAAAGAACTGTACCAAATACGAGAAATAACATTACTCTCGGGAATTTTTATAACACAAACAACTAAAATGGACAGCACATGTAACTCGAAGAGAAAATAATGACATAATCAATATGTCAACGTTCCAAACTACTTTAAACAAAAGGTTAGGAAGGAAACTCCCATCAAATAATAGAAAGAGCGATAACAGCTACTGGACTTGAGAAACCTGATTTCCTGAAGAATTCTTTTAATAGAAAGAACTTTATAAATTTCAACTGAATGTAGCACAGGATGCTCGGTCAATGAATGCCGAATGTTTCCTTATTCTGTAAAATACTTTGATTATTTTAAATATGAAATAATAATGCAAAATGACATTTGAGTTCATCACAAATTGACTTTGAGTAAAATCTATATGCGTCATGTCTGCTACAGATATAGATTTTATATTAAGCACCAATTTAGTCAGCTTAAGCCTCAAATCTCCTTCAGTCGATTTCTTTTCTTTAATAACAAATCATTTACAGCACTAAAACCACATTCAAATATGAAAATGGAAATGGTAACAACGAATTTCTTGCAAAGGTGGTTAAATTTTGATGTATGCATATTGTATATGCATTGTATGTATTAACATGCATTAACATTAACACTCCCACTCAGAATCACTAGAAAACAATTTACTATTAATAACTCATTCCCGAATTGTCCCCTTATTCTATTTGTATAGTAAGTCGAAGGGTGCGAATCCTACACATGCCTCACCAAAATAATATCATGTCCCACCGGTGGGACATCCGCCTCACGTTGTAAATCATTGCTTTAAATGCTTTGAGATTGCTTCAAGTGAAAAGTGAGCCTTCTCGTCAGCGTCATTGTAAAAACAAAATTTTTATCAGAGATGCAATCCCCCAAAGGACATTTAAATTGATATACAATGATGTTCTTTTTTTTTTTTAAAAAACTAGTTGTTATGAATGACTAAAAAAGAGGCACGGTGGAGTAATGGATAGCGGCTCGGATTAAGGAATCGGAGATTCGATTTCGAATTCCAGTCGAGTTCATTTCATTCACTTATGTGCTAATACCCTCGAGAAAGGTATGAACCTTCTTCTTCTTCTCCCCCAGCTATGGGTTAATAGGACAGATTCTATAGCCTTGGATGGAACTGGTCTACTGCAGAAGGAAATGACAACCTATTTCGGGAAAATATCTGCCTCGTCAATCATGTATCGAAAGATACATGACCGCCTTAGCGTGTATCACGCATTGCACATAACTGACTGACTGATGTGCTAATACCCTTAAGAAAGGTATGAATCCTCTTCTTCTCTCCCCAGCTATGGGTAAATAGTAGGGCAGACCGGGTTCTATAGCATTGGGTGGCAATTGGTCTACCGCAGAAAGAAATGGCAACCTACTGCACGAAAAATAAATCTGTCTCGTCAGTCATGTATCGAGAGATACATGATCGCCTAAGCTTTTATCAAGCATGCCACATAACTGACTGACTTTTTTTCTGCATCAATTTCTGAGATGAGGCATTTTTTTTACATTATTCGGACTATTGTCCTCATCTTTGTCGCCATATTTATCACAACGTTTCTTCAGTTGGAATGTCGAACTGAACCCTTTATTTCGCTCACCGGGATAGACTGTTCTAGTTCCACGTGCCATGTTTGATGGATGTCAGTTATCAGTTATCTCCTGTTAATTTCCCTCTGAAAGTTCTCCACTGCCTTAACCGGGTATTGAACTCACACTCTTTGGGTCCTGTCACTGGATCTAACCAACGCCTTTATCCACTGTGTCATGTGTCCTTGCATATGAATTTCTGGGTATTATAAAATTAATGTCATCAGCAACCATTTTTACCAGTGCTCATATTGCAATTTTTGCTGTTATCATTCCATGCTTTTACCAGAGCTCATATTGCAACTTTGTTGTTATCATTGCTTTTCTCTGGCACTCCTTATTACTGGTTCCCATATTGCATTTTTTACTATTATGCATTATTAGTCATTAGGCCTAATTTCTTCATGTTGGCTATTTTTATCACAACATTTCAATAACCTTAACATCTGTCTAACTTTATAAATCAATATAAGGCTGCCCTACGATTATACGTTGATTAATTTATGACTGACAGTATATAATTCATTTTATTTTTTACTTGGAACAGTGGAGGATATATTAGTATTCATTAGTGTTTTTAGAATTTTTTAAGTCCTGCTTATATTTAGAACGAATTTGGTTTTGCTATAAATGTTTGATATGTTTAGAATTATTTGAGGAAGTATTATTTTCATTTTATTTATGTTAATATTCCTAATAGCTCGTCTAATTTGTTCATAAACAATGTAATTAGGAAAGTCATTATTAATGTGGGTTTGTTTAATTTTTTTTAATTCAGTATAGAAAATCTTTCGTATTGAAGAGTTTATTAAACTCGTATAATGGCTATTTTGTAATAGGACATTCACTTTTATAGTTGAGAGTGCACCTGCTTATGTTAGTTGTTTTTTTTTTAAATTTTATTTTGAATTTAGTGTTAACGCATAACACATCCATAAATATAGAACGCCTGAAGATGGTCCCAGATGCGAAAGATACTACTTGGGGAAATATAAAATGACTCGAAAAAAAAATTTTGGAATTTTTCTTAATCAATTAATTAGGAAACAAGAAATTAATTCGTGGACTTTAAAGGATTAAAACTAAAATAAACAGACACAATACATAATAACCAAGCATGTTTTGAAAATATGAAAATATATATATATATATATATATATATATATATATATATATATATATATATATATATATATATATATATACCAGGTTATACCTTCTGTTTTCTTTTTGAATATGTAGGTCTGATGAATTGGATCGTGATTACGATTCCAATGTAATAAATTATAATCATGGAATATTTGAGTCTTTTATATTATATTCTTGATCTGTCCTGGACATTGAGTTCTAACTGGATTCTATCCTCTTGAAAATATATACTGACCACTAATATTATATATATATATATATATATATATATATATATATATATATATATATATATATATATATATATATATGTGTGTGTGTGCGTGTGTGTGTGTGTGTATGTGTGTGTGAATGTGTGTGTGTCGCGTTTCGTCCCTAAAGGGGATTGATTGGACGAAACGCGTCACACGAAAAACTATCTATTTTGCATCCATCTTATCGCCTAAACTGTTCTCTCTCCTCTCTCTCTCTCTCTCTCTCTCTATATATATATATATATATATATATATATATATGAATAATCCGAAAAAAATTCTTTTTACCTCAAGTGGTGACTGGACTATTTCAACAGGCGATACAAGTGGTCGTCTGTCTTTTCAACCCCATTCCATATCGTTGTTGAAACGACAGACGACCTCTTGTATTGTCTACATGAAGTAAAAAGAAATTTTTACTGATTATTCATCATATTCTTCTGTACAAATAAAATAATCCAGCTCTCTTTTTGCAGATCAATTTTAATATTTTTATATTGCGAGGTTCCACTTGGATTATACACCGTTGTCCAGAAAAAAAACGGAATCCAATTTACAACCAGTGAAAGAAAAAAGGGAAAAGATAAAAAAAAAACAAGTAAAGATTAAGGAGTGAGTGTAAAGTGAAAAAAAAGGACGAAAAGGGCAAATAATCACGACATTCTACACATACGCACATCCACGCAGACACATGGCTATGCATAGACACACACATTAAGAAAAAAAAAATGAGAAGTGCATATAAAAAAGAAAAATTGAGATGTATAAGCAGTTAATTGCTGATATCCACTGATGAGTGGTCGGACTGGCCCGTCTACAAAACTCTGGAGTTGAAATGCTGAAGGTAACATCAGTCACCTTAGTGTCAAACCTATATATATATATTAGTCACCTAAGTGTCAAACCTATATATATATCTCAGTCACCTAAGTTATTATATAATATTAAATCATTATATATATATATATATATATATATATATATATATATATATATATATATATATATATATATATATATATATATCAGTCACCTAAAAAAACCTATATATATATATATATAGGGCCCCTCATGGGAGAGGTTTACAGAACAAGTTTCACAGTTGATACGGATATGTGGGGAAGAAAACGGTTTACGTTAGAACTGAACACGTTAAGATTGTAGTGATCAGGTTAGCAACATCATGGAAGTCGATTGTAAAAAGTAGTGGTCCATAGCAAGAAGCTACTCGGGCACTCGGATATCCACGCAGACACATATCGATGGATATTTGGCCGACGGACATATTTGGTCGACGGATATTTGGCCGAATGGTCGTTTAGCCGAAAATGTAGTGGCCTACTTACATGTATGTCACACTCTTTATTGTAATGTGCTACATATATTTATATTTATTTACTGGATTAATTTATAATTTTTTCGGTTTTTTTTGTTTGTTTTTTTTGATAGGCTTTTTTAAATATCTATTCTGTATATATTATATTTTACTTCAAATATTACTGTAAGATAATAAGTATTTTGAGAAAAAAAGCACATTTTACTACAGCAAAAATCTTAAGCTTTTACGATATGGAAAATCTTTCAATTTCACTTTTAATGATCATCATCTTAAAGGAATGATCTAGCTTTTATCTTACTGTTAAATACGAATTGAAATAATTAGGTGCTACCTTTTACCCAAATAAACTCAATTTAAAAAAAAAATACTAATTTGAATAATCCAATATTGAAATAAGAAAATTCTTAACTTTAAATATAGATTTAGTAATTTAATCACTTGAAATCCATTGGTATTTATTAGTCCTATTCTACCTTATAATACTACTAATTAAAATACTTAAAGTATTGCTTGGTACTATTTTTACTTGTACTTTTTCGTTAAAATGTCCGTCGGCCAAATGTCCGTCGGCCAAATGTCTGTCGGCCAAATGTCTGGCCACAGTTACTCCAGTAGAACTTATATCTCACCAATGGAATTCAAATGAAATTAAGGTGGTTTGCTACAATGTACGTGGCATAGGAACCGTGGAGGTTAGAATAGGTGGTACTAAGGTGTGTATCCTGTCTGAACACTTTCCATAGAATTATCAAGAGAGGTTTGATACATTTTGTCTGTGAGAAAGGAATTGTATAGTAGAAAAGGATTCAGTATTTACATTAGTCGGACTATTGTCCTCATCTTTGTCGCCATATTTGTCACAAAAAGAAAAGGATTCGTCACTCACGAGGACATTCAGATGCTTTTGGACTTTATCGAGGCTAAAAAGCGAAGATTTGGGAAATAGCCTACTTAATACCTCAGGGTATAAAATAACCTAGTCCAGACGATACCTACCTCAGTTTATACTAATTGTAAAATAAAGATAAGCAACTGCTTTGCTTAACTAAAATCTTGTGTGATAGCAAACGAATAATACTTGATTGATTCATTCATTTTTCACGGCTTATTAACCCTTAGCAGGTTATTTAAAGACAGAAAATACCAGTTTATTTACACAAGTCTTACTAATTAAACCATGAAGAGAAGAGGCGGATTTATATTTTTCCTAAGTGTGTATATATATATATATATATATATATATATATATATTATGAAATGGACAAAGTCCGACAATTATTTTAAAGACATTTTTATGTTTATACATTCTTTTTATAGATACAAATATTTAAGTAAATGCTCTGTTTATAATTAACAGTATTAAACAACATTTACCGGCCTGAACAGGATTCGAACCTCTATCCTATACAGAACTATCATTTAGCTTGACGTGCCTTTACCGATTTGGCCACGAAGGAGCGTTCGGTTAGCAAGGTCAAATTTACTGTATTTAAACTTCAATCTTCTATGAATCTCACGTACATTCATATCTGCTCATGGCGTATCAAATGTAAAGACTTACTTCATAACTTGAGAGAGAGAGAGAGAGTCGAAGAAGTGTGCTGATGATGATAATGGCGATGGAGTAGTAGCGGAAAGATCATTGATGAGGGTGATGATGATGATGAAGAAGGAGGGAGGAAGAAGGTATTGATGAACGAGAAAAAATAATTTAGTGTTAGTTTTAAAGAAGAAGTGTAAAAAGTATGTAATGATGATGATGATGATGATGATGACATAATCCTTGCACCCGAAGAAAATATAGAGAAAATATTGTTGAAGAACTGGAAGAAATATGTATTGAAGAAGAAGAAGAAGAAGAAGAAGAAGAAGAAGAAGAAGAAGAAGAAGAAAAAAAGAACAAAAAATCAACAGAAATAATGACTTTTCTAATAATTTTGCATATAATTCCCCCTCTTGTTCGCTCTTACCGAAAAATCTCCAGGCATTCAGGAAAGTCGGACATTTGCAGACTAGCAGGCACCAGCCAAAATATTGCCTAAAAATCTGGACATGGTTCACACCTACTTGAGTCAATGTAAGAAGGAATTTGGTACATTGCAAGAGATTTAATCACATAGCATTGACACGATCAGAATTCACAATAGACAGACACACATGCGCATGCGCACCCAAAAGAGTGTCGTCTATTCTATACGCCTATACTTGAGCGACACTAATTAAAAAGTTTTTAGTAAAGAATAAAACTTATAATGAACATGTTTACTTTTAAATGATGATTACAATGTTAAAGCATTCAGAAAGGTAATTGCAGACATCAGGTGTGAACCACCATCTATCTATATATATATATATATATATATATATATATATATATATATGTACAATGTGTATGTATATAAATATATATATATATATATATATATATATATATATATATATATATATATATATATATATATATATATATATATATATATATATATATATATATATATATATATATATATATATATATATATATTTATTTATATATATATATATATATATATATATATATATATATATATATATATATATAATATTTTATATTTATTATTTATATATTATATATGCGTGGTACTTATTGGAAAGTGCTCAATATCAGTGATAGAGCTAACATATTTAGTTGGATTGATGTGAGTTTGTGACCCCTGGGTTTCAGGCTATTTGCGATCGTCAGACAATAGCGTGAAACCCAGGGTCCCAAACTCACATCATCATAACTATATATATATATATATATATATATATATATATATATATATATATATGTGTGTGTGTGTGTGTGTGTGTGTGTGTGTGTGTGTGTGTGTGTGTAAATTAAATGAGAACGAATCGAATATAAATTAACACGTTCACAACATTAATTTAAAAATAGGGCTCAATACATTAGTACAGCAATATTCTTTGTTTATATTGCATCAAATCTACCACCTGATACTTGTATCTATAAAAAGAACGTTAAACATAAAAATGTCTTTAATAAATAAATTGTCGGACTTTGTCCATTTCTTAATATATGACGTCATTTGTTTACATTTGATACACCAGGAGCAGTTATGAATGTACGAGATTCATGGAAGATTGAAGTTTATAAACAGTAAATTCGACCTTGCCAACCGAGCGATCCTTTGTGGCCGAGAGGTTAGGCACCTTAGCGTAAATGACGGTTTCATATAGGATCCAGGTTCGAATCCTGTCAAAGGATGAATATTTTCTAAAAAAATTTCTCGGACATTCAGGCCGGAGAATGTTCTTTAATACTGTTTATTATAAACAGAGCATTTACTTAAATACTTGTATCTATAAAAAGAACATTAAACATAAAAATGTCTTTAATATATAACGCAGCCTCTCTGTCATTTTTATAAATACTTTCGTACAACTTTCTTTTATGGTACATAGACAATGAATTTAAGCACACTACTAGATTGGTCGCAAGTTCTCGTCATTTGGTTGTTGGAATAACTAGATGTTACCGTAAGTTCAATGCTAAGAGTTGCTTTAACTCCATCTCGCTGAGTATCATGGGAAATTTGTAGTTTGAAACAGTAATTTGACTTCGATTTAAAAATAGAGCTCAATACAGTTGTCATCCCATAAGTCTTGTCCGAATTTTAACTTTTTGTTAAACTGAACGAAATTTAAAGAGTATTTTATAATGTCTAATGGAGCTGAACATTATTTTTTATGTTTAGATGCATTTAAACTGATCAAATTTTATTTCAGAGAAAAATTAAATTAAATTTTGTTTGGTTAAAACCCTGCTAACATAGAAGTACCCAAGAATCATTTGAGGCACATAATGCTTTATGAGTTCAAGAAAGGAAACTCAGCAGCCGAAGCGGCTAGAAACCTTCACTCAGTTTATGGAGAGGAATGTGTGAATGAAAGAACTTGCAGAAGATGGTTTACAAAATTCAGAGGTGGAGATTTCACCCTTGAAGATGACGATCGAATCGGACATCCAGTTGAGTTTGATGAAAAGCTTCTCGAAGCAGCCCTTGAAGAAAATCCTGCTTTATCAGTTGAAGAATTGGCAGTGGTTCTCAGTTCAAACCATACAACTGTTCATCGTCATCTTCAACAACTTGGAAAAGTTCCTAAACTTGGAAATTGGGTGCCTCATGAATTGTCTGAAAACAACCTCAAATCCCGAGTTGACATCTGCTTTTCTCTCCATTCTCGCCAACTTGTTTTACCTTTTTTGGATAGACTTGTGACTTGCGACGAAAAATGGATCTTTTATCGAAATGTTAAGCGTCGTAGAAAGTGGCTTGGTAAAGGGGAAGGACCCAAGCCATAGCCGAGAAGGGAACTTCATGGGCAAAAGTTTCTTCTTTCAATCTGGTGGGATCGCCAAGGAATAATCCACTTTGAATTCTTACTACCTAATGCAACAATTAATGCTCAAATATACTGTCAGCAATTAGAGCGTTTGAACCAAGCTATGAGGAAAAAAAGACCTGCTCTTGTGAATCGAAAAGAGGTGATGTTTCATCAGAACAATGCGCGACCCCACACAGCAAGAATCACGTCACAAAAGATCGAAGAACTTGGTTGGGAGAAAATTCCTCATCCACCTTATTCTCCCGATCTTGCTCCTTCAGACTACCATTTGTTTCGTAGCTTACAGAATCATTTGGAAGAAACAGTTTTTGTAACACAGGAAGTGGTTAAAACTGACATTTGTGAGTTCTTCGAATCAAAGCCAAAAGAATTTTACAGTAATGGAATTAGTAAGCTTGTTAATAGATGGAAGGAAGTCATAGGTAATCAGGGAAAATACATTGTTGATTGAATCTGTAATTAATTAACATTTGGTCACTTGTTTTCTTTATTCCAAATTCTGACAGAACTTAGGGGATGACCTGATATATATATATATATATATATATATATATATATATATATACTTTATTATAGGATATTATATTCGAACATATGTTAAACCGCTACATAAATGCATTCTTGTTTCGATGCATATAATTGCATCTCATCGGGCGGTGGTGAATGAGGGTTATTAGAGTTTGCAATATTTACTTACAAACAATCTTTTATCCCGCTAGAAGAGAAAAAAAGAAAATAAGAAAAGCCAGCAAGATAGAAAGACATAAGATAGTATCTCATCTATAAAAAAAAAAACAGAATAAAGAAAATAAGAGCGACAAGGAAAGAAAGACACAGTATTTTCTCCAAGGAAAAACAAGAGAAGAGAAGGATAAATATAAGGATAGTATAGAAATGTAAAGAAGCTAGACAGGATATGTTGATAATCGGTTCAACCAATCAAATGTTAAGTAAGATGTCAAAAGCCATAGATTCAAAATTCAACGAATACATGTGGTCAGTAAGAAAAAGAATCTTGATACGACGTAACGACACACGAAGGGTTGACATTTTCGTTGAAGAGAGAGCATTATTTAGCAATAATTATTTAATGATATGTAAATAAAAAAAAAACTCTTTAAGAATTAAAAAATTGAAAAACAGGAAAAATTTTAACAAAATTCAAAACAGAAGATTAAATCAAAATAATAAAATAAATAGATAAATGAACTAAACAAAACGTAAAAGTACACACACACACACACACACACACACACACACACACACATATATATATATATATATATATAATAAAAAGGCTTAAACACTAATGTTCCATGGTCATAATTTATTCCATTGGACTCGTAAATACGATCCAATTCATCTTCTTTTTGAATTTGTAGGTCTGATGAATTGGATCGTATTTACGATTCCAATGGAATAAATTATGACCATGGAATATTAGTGTTTATGCCTTTTTATTATATCCTTACTCTGTTCTCGACATTGAGTTCTACCTGGATTCCATCCTCTTGGAATTAAAATATATATATATATATGTGTATGCATGTTTGTATATATATGTATATATTTTGCATATGTATGTGCATATTTACCAGTAATATTATCTATCTATCTATCTATCTATCTATAATTATTTTTATAAAAAAATTATAACATAAGTATGTTATAAAATCACTACAAAAATAGCCATTTTGTTTCAACACACTCTGTGTCTTATCAAGTGATGATATTGAAAATAAAATAAATGGTTTTAAAAGTTTCAGATTAATTAACGATCCTACACTAGGGGGAAACATTGTTACAAAAGCTAGAATAACCAATCAAAAAACGAAGTATAGAAAGATTCAAAAGCTTGACAACGAAATCCTGCTCTAATAGCTATTCAGATCTTTAAATACGTGTAATATTAAAATTAATTTATACTAACTAATAATTATAAATTTACATGATAAAATTTAATATTAAAATTAAAAACTGGCAATTTTTAAATCCAAATTTAATCACTATTAAGTTTAAAAACTACAAAATTATTGAGAAAAGAAAAAAATATATATGTTTATTCAATTCATTTCTTCATTGAAATTACGTTCGACAAGACAAGACGCTATAATACATCCGGTCATTTGATAATACATGTATATATATTTTTTCTTTTCCCTTTCTTTTCCGTTTTTATTTTTAAAGTTTGTGAATATGGTCTTGAACTCACATGACACAACAAAAAAACACAATCAGATTATAATACATAAGCATCCAGGCATAATTAGATACACACACACACACACACAAAACATACACACACACTAAAAAAAAAAAATATATATATATATATATATATATATATATATATATATATATATATATATATTCAGGAATAATTATATTGGGCATAGCAGTACATGCTTATCATGAAGACTCCGTTTACATATCTCAGGGCATAGTTCAATTAGGATCTGTTTAAAAGCACTCAGAAATGTACCAAACTCCGTCTACAGAATATTTGCAGAGAAATGAATAAAGATAATGGAAACATTAATAATAAGAAAAGAGACAACACTCAGTAATATTACGTATGAACAACAAAAGTATCAAACTGAAAAGGGCTAGATTTCATCCCCAAGACACATTTAAAAAGATCGTCTTTCAATTAAAATTCCCAGCCTCTCTAGTTCGTACCCTTGTCTAGTCGTGTCAATGTAAACAAAGTTAGTGCGATGGAGTCGTCAAAGGCGAAACGCGTCACACAAAAACATTTTCCACTTTAGCATACATCTGTGGTGTTAACTCCACTTACTAACTTTCCTGAAACCGCTACTAGGGGACGCTCTCCGTACTATGCGATAATTCTTTGTAGCCTCTTCTTATTTTATCCGCTTACATGTCAACATGTAAGTTCTCGTGGAAAAAAGCGTTTTCTGTTGGTAAACGTATGAACAAACCACTCACAGACAAAACATCTACGTACGCGCATTCACTTATTTCACATACTTTGAACCAAAAAGGTTTTCACATTCTTATGTTGCACACATCTTTTTTTTGCCATTTATATATCTTTCTTGTTAATACATTATCATTTGTTTGTACATGTATTAATTCTTGTTGTTTCTTTACATTTATTCACGTGGACTCGCATACCGAGTCCGCCTTTTTTTGTTGTGGGTATCTCAGAAGGCACGTGTTATTTCACAACTGAAACACCGTCGTTATTAATGCCAGCAACAAGTTGGTGACCCCGACGTAATATTATTTTCTCTTGAAAACAAGAAACACACAAGTCTCTATGTAAATGTTCTGACTCAAATATACTTTTACATAGTTTTTTTTTCAAACCAATATCCAGTGAAGAAAAGAACGACAATCTTCTCTTCCTACTCGACCACGCTCGGCGGACACGAACAAAAAAAAAAAAAAATTTACACAGCTAGAAAATTTGCGATTAGACCCTATGAAAGAACAAAATCACAAATTTCAAACACTACAGCATGTCTACAAAACATACGATGTTCTCCGCCTCGGCAAATAGAGTTTTCTTTTTGCAAGACGTGTGACCAAGAAAAAAATCGCTAAGGACTATTTGACATTTTGAAGAATATCTTTACTGAGTACGAAACACCTGTTAAGTAATTGACGAATGAAAGTGTTGCTTTGACGATCGCTACCAAAAAAAAAAAAAAAAAAAAAAAAACGTATCTGGATTTTGGAGGTTTTCGGATAAAAGACACATAATCAATAAAGGACATATATATATATATATATATATATATATATATATATATATATATATATATATATATATGAATATTATTGATGATAAAATTATTTAAATGGGAATAACCGTTGATAATTGGGTACATAAAAACAATCACGAGTTTACTTAATGAACAAAAATCAAAAACAATCACGAGTTTACTTAATGAACAAAAATCAAACGAATAGATGTCAACCTAACAAGCAATAAGATAAAAGTTTTAGTAGAATAAAAAAGATTACTAAATATAAAATGGATTACTCTTTCAATGTACTGTCTATGAATTTTTCCAATCGACTGTTTCATAGAAAATACCCTAAACTCCACCGAATTTCAAATTAATTTCTTCGTAGATTGTTTAGACATTTAGATATTTATCAAACCTTAACCTCCCAAATATGCCCGATAAAGTAACGCGAATTAACAGCGTCTAAGAATTTGAATGAATCCTGTCGTGGAATGTAATTGATTGGGATTGTTGTAGCTTCTTCCTCTAATGTCGGTATTCTCCCTAACCCCTTAGCCATCTATATCTAGAGACGAGACACGTTAAATTTGAGCAACATCCAGCCGACACACTCGGGTTAAAAATAGGAAATTGAAATGATACATATGACACACTCATATCCTCTCTCCCACCTCACTTCCTCACTTCGTTAATTTTACGTATACTTGATGAGGTCCGTCAAAAACGTGTGAATTTCTTTTCATTCTTCATTTCAGCTTTTGGAAGTAAAGTCTGATGATCCAGAACCCTGTTAAAGGGGTTATGGTGAAATAGCTTATTACATGGAATCTTAACGTGGTCTGTCTTTTATTCAAACATATATGCTCTGAATTTTATATTGAGCTCTCTGGATATCATCCTCCTCAGGTCTATATATATATATATATATATATATATATATATATATATATATATATATATATATATATATATATATACGTTGAATCAAAAGAAATTTTTATAGAGCATTACCCCAAAACTTATTTTAATATTATAAGTACACGTATAAAGTCACGGTGGGATAATGGATAGTGGCTCGGATAGAAAAATTGGAGCTAATACCATTGGGAAAGATATGAATCCTCTTCTTTTCCACCCCACCACCGGGTATGGTTAAATAGCAAGAGAAACCGGGTTCTCTAGCCTTGGATGACAAATGGTCTGAAAGAAATGACAGCCTACTGCAGGAAAAAATCTATCTCAAAAGACACACGCTCGCCAAAGCATATATGACGTATGGCACATAACGAACTGATAAGGTCTATACCTGACGCTGCGATGTTGTTGTTGTTGTTATTATTATTATTTGAGAATGACAATTCTATAAGAGATAATTAAATGAAACGTCATCATCTTTGTCGCCATGTTTATCATAACGCTTCGGACATTGTACGCTCCGGCCTTCTTCAGGTGATTGGAATGTCCAACTGAACCCTTTATTTCGCTCACTGGGGTAGACTGTTTTAGTTCCACGTGTCATGTTTAATGGATGTCACGTGGAACTAGAGCAGTCTATCCCAGTGAGAGAAATAAAGGGTTTAGTTCGACATTCCAACCACCTGAAGAACGCCGGGGCGTACAACTGCCGTAACGTAGTAATAAATACTGCGACAAAGATGAGGACAATAGTCCGAATAGTGTAAATAGTGTACATAATACCACATCTCAGAAATATAGACAGATACTGAAAGGCCGAAACGTTGTAATAAATATGGCGACAAGATGAGGACAATACTCCGAATAGTGTAAATAGTGTACATAATACCTCATCTCAGAAATATAGACAGATACTGAAAGGCCGAAACGTTGTAATAAATATGTCGACAAGATGAGGACAATACTCCGAATAGTGTAAATAGTGTACATAATACCTCATCTCAGAAATATAGACAGATACTGAATGATAATTCATTATTTAAAAAAATTAGAATGTTTTTGAGTTGAGCAGCGTTTCAATGGCTAATAAATTAATAAGTAAAAAGTGTTTTGTTAATATTAAGGTTAATGATCACAAAGGAGAGGAAGTTGAGGAGAGTCATTATCACACACGTATTGAAAGTAAACAGCACAGAGAAAAAGAAGTGTACAAACGAAGAGGCGACGAAGGAGTAACGGGGGTATATTGTTAATATTAAATTTATAAGTAAAGATTATCTTGTTATTAACTTTAATCGTGATAAAGACAGGAAGTTATGGAGAGACATGATCGCCTAAATATTGAAGGGATACGAGACATGAAAGAAGTGTACACTGGAAAACGGGGTGAAGAAATAAAGGTTGCCCGTTTTTGGTACTCAATTTAATGGCTATAGGAAGTGGTGGAGAGCCATGATTATCCAGACAAACGAAATTAAATAGGCCTTGTGTTGAACAATAAAGGATTTAGTTATCAAAATTCAAAAAATATATTCAAATCGATTTAGATTTTATAACCGATTTCACAAAGCTTCACAAATGTACAATGTGCGCACCATCTGTGACAATACCACGCCAAATTGGCAGTCCAGCTCCTGCCAAATACGTTGTAGCATGTCTTGTGTAGACTTATCGTATTGAGAATCTACCAGGAAGAAGGATCGGACGTGGCAATGATAATGACCGTGTGCTGTTTAAATGCCCACCGCATTGACCTGATTTGACACCGTATGATTTTATTTTATTTTTGGATATGTGAAAGGACATGTTTATATCCCCCGATCTTTCTAGAAGCGTAGAGGAACCTAAGCAGAGTATCACTTAGGCGCTGGAGAAAGTAGAGAAGATACTAGATTAACATGATGAGAAGATAGAGGGAGAGGAAGAAAGAAAAATGACAAAAAAAACATTTAAAACATAAAGAGAGAGAGAGAGAGAGAGAGAGAGAGGGTTGAGAAGGAAGAAATAAACTAAAATTTTTGGCCTGGTCATTCTATTTTAGTTTTTATTACTATCCCATCATTTATTTATTTCTTCTTCACTTTCCTTTTCCTCTCTCTCCCTCTCCCTTCCTCACCCCTCCCCCTCTCACGCTTTCATGTTTTAAAAGAATTTTATATTCGAAAATCTGTTATTTTTATTTCTTCCACTCTCCTTTCTTCTCTTTTCTCTTGCTTTCCCTTCTACCTGTTAATCTATTATATCAGTCCGGATGAATTGTCGCCCTTTAAGAACTTTTGGTCTGAAGAGATGAATATAACAATATTAATGAAATAAATTATAACCGAAATAGATCTTTAAGGTTTTCTTCTTGATTTATTATTATTATTATTATTATTATTATTATTATTATTATTATTATTATTCTCTGTAGTTTACATTGAGCTCTCTCTGGATTAATATCCTTCTTGGAATTATCACTAGCAGTCACAAATTGGTATTATTTACACGCACACAGACACGTGCGCACACACACACACACACACACACAAAAGAAGGGAGGTACTGCAAACGTTTTTGGTTGTAATGTGGATTTTTTAAACAAATTTTGTTTTATTTTCCATAATTTTACTACACGTGTTTCTGGTCTCGCGACGGTCTTCAGGTAAAGGGTGGAGATTTCCACATGTTATTGAAGATAATTAATTTTTTCCTTTATGTTTTTCAAAAACGAGAGCCGAAACCATCCAAATAATTATTAAAATTAAGTTGAATTAAGGTGTTTAGTCCCGTTTCATTTTCAAGCAAAATTTTAGGACCCTAATCATATTTTTAAACAAAAAATATTATAATATATATATATATATATATATATATATATATATATATGTGTGTGTGTGTGTGTGAAAAGTGTATATAAATATAAATAAATATATATATATATAATTATTTATATATTATATACATAGGTACTTATTAGAAAGCGCTCAATATCAGAGATAGAGCTAACATATTTGGTTGGATAGATGTGAGTTTGTGACCCTGTAAACATAAACCCAATTTTTTAAAACATTAATCAGTTTGTCTGACGATCGCTAAAGCGTGAAACCCAGGGTCACAAACTCACATCTATCCAACCAAATATATATATATATATATATATATATATATATATATATATATATATATAAAGGCTGAATATTATTATTGACTGTCTGCCACTTAATAGATTAGAAAGTGGGCAACACAAGGCAGGATATGCACAAACGCAGGAGTGAAGGAAAGAAGGAGAAAGAAGAAGAAAGAAGAAAAGAAGTTGAAAAGCATTTGTGATAACTCCAAGTCTCTTGGCATCAGGTTTTCGCTTTATCCATGGACACCTATCGCGCCTCCAAGAAGACTATATATCTGTTCACGTTTTGCAGATAAAAGCATCGGGCAGATTTAGCTTTTTTTTCCCTCTCTAATTACAAGTCGTCTGCCATGCCGCTTTAATTAGCCACGGTAGACGGTTGTAATTATTTCTTCACGTCTGCTCTTCAATTAAGAATGATAAAAATCTATTAATCGTTCGTTTTTCATAATACTGGAAACAAAACAGTCCGACCCATTCAAAGAATAGGCTGGCTTGCATTTGGACGATATTTGAGATTTGAAGAGAAGGACAGATCTGACTCCATACAGTGATCCTAATAATAATAATAATAATAATAATAATAACAATAATAATAATAATAATGATGATGATGATATTGGCTTACTAACTTACATGGAAACAACAAATGACTGGATGATAAAATTAGTGAAACAACATGAAAACAGAAAGAAAAAATATTCAATAATAAAAGAAGGCAGTAAATACAAACAACATTTACATTTAGTAGATTCTGTAGTAAATCAAAACAGAAGCCAAGAACCAACTATTGCAGCAAAAGATATGAAAAAAGAAAGCCAAGGATAAAGCCCTTGAACAGATGAAACAACGCTGGCAAGACAAACCTCTGCATGGCCAATATCCAGAACGTGCAAATAAACCCAATGTTGATAAAGTTAATACTCATCGATGGTTACGAGCATCTGGATTAAAGTCTGAAACTGAAGGCTTTATTCTTGCAGCGCAAGACCAGAGTCTTTTCACTAGGAATTTTCAGGCAAATATCATACATAATAATGTGGATCCAAAATGCAGGTTCTGTGACAAATACCAAGAAACAATAGACCATCTAATCTCAGGATGTTCTATACTTGCCCCAAATGAATATAAAATCGTCACGATAGAGTGGGGCAATACTTACACTGGACAATGTGCAAACACTTTGGAAAATGTGTAAGCAAACACTGGTATGAACATCGGCCAGCGCCGGTTACAGAAATAGAAGATGTCACCATTCTATGGGATTATACCATCCACACAGACAGAAAAATTGAAGCAAATAGGCCGGACATTATTGTCAAAAACCAGAAAGAAAAAACTTGCCTACTAATTGATATGGCTTGTCCAGCGGATTGTAACATAGCAACCAAGGAATTTGAAAAACTATCAAAATACAAAAGACCTGGAAATTGAAATAGAAAAAATGTGGAAATTGAAAACAAGAATAATACCAGTGGTAATAGGTGCACTTGGAATTATAAAAAAATGGAACAAAACAACACATTGAAAGAATCCCTGAAACCCCAGCTTAAGAGACATACAGAAAATTGTCTTATTAAGTACAGCACACACACTAAGGAGAACTTTGTCTATGTAACGCTAGCAACTTCATCGGAGATAAAAAAAAAAAAAAAAAAAAAAAAAAAAAAATTAACATGAAATGTGGCCATAACAACACACCACGACCTGCCTTAGGTCTTTCCGCAGACTTGGTAGGTAGTGTGTCCATAGCAGAAATCGAATGATGATGATAATAATAATAATAAATCTAAAAAAATATGGCACATGGGAACATCCCTGTTGTAATTGGAGCCCTAGGATTGGTTGGAAAAGATTCCAGTAGACTAATTGAAGGGATTCCTGGAACTCCATGCCTCAAGAGATACAAAAAATTGTTCTCACAAGTACAGCCCGCACTTTACGAAGGGCTTTGGCTATGCAATTTTTTTTTTTTTTTTTTGCAGTGGAAAGTGTCATGATGCCATTTCTAACCTTAGGTCCCTGGGCGGGACCCGGAAAGAAATGTGTAAACGCCAGAAATCAAAGGAAATAATAATAATAATAATAATAATAATAATAATAATAATGATGATGATGATGATGATGATGATGATGATAAAGCTGTAAAATACATAAATACACCGATTGAAGCTGCAAAATACATAAAAAAGAAAGCAAAAACAAATGCAACCGACCAGATACAGAAACAATGGCAAGATAAACCGCAACATGGCCAATACTCTGCCCGTACCAAACAAGCTGACGTAGACAATACCCATCAGTGGCTACGTAGTGCAGGGTTAAAAGCTAAAACAGATGGTTTTATCCTTGATGCACAGGATCTGTGCTTGTTAACTAGAAATTATCATGCACATATACTAAAATATTGTGTTAGCCCAAAATGCAGGTTCTGTGATAATTACCCATAAACAATTGAACATCTTGTATCAGGTTGCACTGTATTGGCACCCACTGAATATAAAACCGAGCAGATAGAGTTGACCAATAGCTGCACTGGAAAATCTGCAACCTCTACAGAAAAGAAACTGACAGAAAGTTTTATCAACACCACCCAGACCCGTTTACGTAGATAGGACCTGATATAATTTTATGGGACGACACAATGCACACAGACAGAAGAATCAAATCTAACCGCCCAGACATTGTTATTAAAGACCACAAACAAAAAAAGTGCCTCCTTATTGATATGGCAGTCCCTTCGGACTGCAATGTATCTTTGAACATATTCAAAAAACTGTCAAATCCAAGGACCTTGAAATAGAAATCTCAAAAATGTTGCGCATGGGAGCATCAACAATACTTGTTGTAGTTGGAGTCCTCGGATTGGTTGGAAAAGATTCCAGTAGACTCATTGAAGGGATCCCTGGAAGCCCATGCCTTAAAGAAATACAAAAAAATGTTCTCATGAGTACCGCCCACACCTTACGAGGGGAAATTGTAATGATGCCATTTTTAACCTTAGGTCTCTGGGTGGGACCCGGAACAAAATGTGTACAGACCAGAAATCAAAGGAAATAATAATAATAATAATAATAATAATAATAATAATAATAATAATAATCACCATTATGATCCTAATACTAATCATACTAATCATCATACTCATCATGATCATTGCAATCATCATCACAATTCTAATTATTATAATAGTCATCATCATGATCATCATACATCCCGGGTAAGACGATAAACTACGTCCACCAACAGCAAAGCCTCTAATCATGAGGTTTTGAGGACCATGGAACCACCTCTTAATTGCTGGTCTTCCCAGGTTCGCCCTTTGCCCGGGGGTGGTAGCACCTGTTAAGGTACCAGCTCTGGGTAAATAGTTAACCCTCAAATAATGGTCAAAACACTGCGGAGGTGTAAAATAGCTATTAATACAAGAAATACTTTTCTTGAGGGGAAAAATTGTTAACAGCAATACATTGAGGAAAAAATTATTACCAAAATACATTTTTGAAGATAGTTATTACCAACAATATAATTTTGAAGGAAAAATTATTATCGCAGATACAATTTTGTAGGAAAAATTATTACAAGCAATACATTTTTGTAGGAAATATTATTCCTAGTAATGTTTTTGTAAAGGAAGAATTATTGCCAGCAATACATTTTAACGGGAAATTATTACAAACAAAATATTAACAATACATATTTGGAAACCTGCAATAGATTTTTGAAAAAAAATATTAGCAGAAATACATTTTTGAAGACATTATTAACAATACTTACTAGAAAATGCAACAATAGGTTTTAATAACAGAAATACTTTGTAAAAAAAATATTACCATCAATTATTATTACCAGTAATACATTATTACCAGATATACATTATTACCAGCTATATATATTTGGAAAAAAATATTACCAGCGAGTCATTTTTTTTTTAAATAAAATATTACCAGCAATAAAAATTTTGTCGGCATTAAGTAACCCATTGAGGTTGATATGCCGTAAAACAAACCAAACCAAACGATGATCATATAATCACAATCATCATAGTCATAATAATCATCACAACCAATGTAATAACTATCATAATCATCATTATCATAGACATAAAACTCATCATTATGATCATAATCACAATCCTCATAATCGTCATCATAACCACTATCATAATACCCATCATTATGATCATCATAATAATAATGATCATAGTCATCATGATCAATGTAATACTCATCATGATCATAACAATCATCATAATCACCATAACTTATGCAATAATAATAATAATAATAATGAACATAATCACAATCATCATAATCTTAATAATTATTATGATCATCATAATAATCATCATAATCACAATCATTACAATACTCATTATGATTTTCATAATCACAATCATCATAATCAACATAATCATTAAGATCATCATAATCATCGACATAATTACTATCATTATAATACTCATCATAATCTTCATAATCCCAATCATCATAATTAGAATCATCACAGCTATAACAATCATCATAACCAACGTAATAAACTTCACCTTCATCATTATAATCATCCCCATAATTATAGTCATAATAATAATAATAATAACAACATTGAGTTTTGTTTCATTTGTACAATCCACATAAATCAAGTCATCTTTGGTACATTGGGCAGCGTCTATTAACTGAGAATCAGTACAAATGCCACTTTCTGAATAAATCGTGGTGTTTCTCTTTGAATTTGCGATAGAATTGACTTGACTCATGTTGCACAACGATAAAGGTTTTCCCCTTCTGTGACTCTTTCCTGGAGTACAATGATCCGGAACTCCAATGGAGTTTTGAGTGCGAACGCTTGCCTTTGTTAAAATTTGTCTGTTAATGGCCGCAGATATGTCAGACACAAGAATGTGACATCAACATAGCTTGCAGAACATTTTATTACTAACGACTGTAATTTCGACGAGCATCTCAAGGTGCACCTTCCGATCAAAATATTCAGAATCCATCGACCGTGTAACACTTAAAAGCGCACAAATGCAAACTACTAACTTCCTGGTTCGAATTAGATTTTATATATAGTTTCTCTTAAAATGGAAAGAATCATTAGTTCGGAACTGTTTTAGAATACCTCAAGACGATAATGGGTATGTTCCCATTCACATAAACACAGTAGTAAATACTGTATGCTGGTCTGTAGTTGACGATTTGTGTCCAGCTGTGCTGGTCAAACTCTCTGCCTCCGGACAGAGAGGATCCCCAGACGAGGCTATATCGAAGGGTAGAGCCTCGTCTCTGGAAACAGCTACCCGACCCCGTTTTATGTCGGGTCTACGGGGAATTTTTGGCGGAGCCTACGAGATCGGATACCCTACATTAAATTCGGTCTTGTGCCAAATCTGACCGCGTGGGGCGGTTGGTAGATATCATGCAATTAGAGATTCATTGTAGACTTCACTTGACTCACTTGTAGCAGTTGACTGATTCTTCTACGCGCTGCTGGCGAATCTTATATGTGTTGTTCGTGTCCTAAGTATTATCGTTCAATACCAACATATGTGTGATTATTCTATTCAATAACCTTCCCTAAGTTACAACAAAAACAATGAAAAATTGTCTGTATTTCTTTACATCGATTCCAGCGCTTTCGGTCATTCAGTTGTAATTGATCTATATATAAAATTGTTATTTTCGTTAATCTGTCCGTCATACCCTCTAAAATATCCATACATTGAACGATCGAAACCAAATTTTGGGGAGAAGTATAAAGAGGTAAGCGGGTACAAATTACTTGGGCGCGTAGCTTAGTCAAGTAAATTTTTATTAATTTTTTAGGAAAAATTTTATTATCTCACATACAAAATACTCCCACTATTTTAAAAAAGTTAATGATTGAAATAATAATTAGTTATCTAATAAAAATGCAATATTCATTTTTGCATATTTTTTTAAAGTTTTTACATACAAGAATCTAGTCTCCAGTTCGCCATGCGTTTATGAGAACTATAAACAAATAAAAAAAGTCAAACGATTTAAAAAGTTGGAATTTGGCCCCAGAAAGAAATATTTACACAGGGCCAGTTGTATGTCGTATGCTCAAGAGTAAGAAATCCTAAGAATTTCTTCTTCGCCGATTAAAAGGAAAAGTATGGTTTCCCATGAAGTTCTATAAAATTAAATTAAAGAAATCATTAAACTGTGAAATAAGGTTTTTATCAAAGTATTTTTTCCAAATAAATCAGCTTATTCAAATTTCATCGATTGATTTGTGAAATTGAACGAAACGTAGAATTTGTAAATCTGGAAAAAAGTTAGCGATAACTTCGACAATACTAAATACAGTGAAGATTTCAACACACGTTTGCGTTTTGCAAAAAAAGAATTAGTAGTAAATCATCTATACAGTTCCTAATGCTTTTCTTCGAGTCGTTTCAACAAATTTAATCATTATTAAGAAAGTTAATATTATGCTTAATTAGTGTGGAAGGTTTTGATTAATTCAATAAAAATAATACTTGAATATATTTACTTATTTAATCAGTTTGTGAAAGTCGTTTGTTAGACGGGGGGTCTTCCGCAAATCTTTCCTTTGATGTTTGCCTGGAGAGGAATTGGCCATTACCCTACCTCGCTGGCACAATGCGTGTTGGTGGGGACGTACAGAACATGGTATTCGTACGTGTTCACCTATCAGGATAATGACCAGGAACAAAGTTGCTTAACATCGGACGAGAACCGTCGTTTCAAGGTGATATGCCCGCTTGAATATACAGTGGTAAACCAAAAAAATGAGACACTTAAGTAAAATAAATTAAATGGGAGACGTAAGTTCATTTGACACGTGAGTCAAAAGGTAGAGAGTGGTCCATTTGATACGTGAGTCAAGACGTAGAGAGCGGTTCATTTGATACGTGAGTTGAAAAACTAAACAAAGTTTCATTTGAAACGTAAGTTAAAACGGTCGATAAAGGTACATTTGACACATAAGTTGAAAAGATAGAGGATATTGTGAAATATAATATATAAAACTTCTTATTAAATAATTAAATTAAATCAACAATTCGCCCTTGCATGGAGTATTGCTGCCATATATGGTCTGGAGCCCCTACTGTTTGCCTCGGGGTTCTTGATAGGCTCCAGAGGCGGATATGCAATATAATTGGCCCTGCTCTGGCATCTCGTCTACAGTCACTTTCTCACAGACGCGCCATCGCCTCTCTCTGTCTGTTTTACAAATACTTTCATGGCAATTGCTCCGAGGAGCTGCATTCGCTGATTCCCAGACTTCATCAATTCAAGCGCCATACGAGGCTGGCATCCCGCTCTCACCCTTTCACTGTCGAAACTACTAAATGTAGCCGTCTCTTCTACTCCAATAGCTTCATGTCTTGCACTTCTCGCCTGTGGAACTCCCTTCATTATTCCAGTTTCCCTGAGAGCTATAATCTCCAGCTATTCAAATGTAATGTCAACCGACATCTCCAGTTGCCTTGATCTATCCACTACCCTTCTCATACTTTCTTCTATCACTCCTATCTGATCTTCTGTAAACCCTTGAGTCCTAGTGGCTTCTCGCCTTGCTTGGGGTGAAACGCTTAAAAAAAAAAAAACACAAAAAGTGGGTCACAAACTACGATAACGACATCCCCTGTGGGTGAGTAAGGTTTCCCAGCTCGATTTTCGTGGCTGTTACTTGCAGAGTCGGATCTAAACTTGATAAACGTTTACCTTTGACTCAGTAGCAAAACGGTTCAATGTCTACCTTTTGACACACATATAAACTGAAACGTACATTTGCTTTTTTGTGTCGGTTGCCAATCGGACCTATGCTTGCCTTTTTGACTCGACTGTAAGCCAGAACTAAATCGACATTTTTTTTTAAACAAAAGTGCAAACTGGACCTTTTTAAATCGAATAACCGTCAGATTTATAATTACCTTTTAGCGTACATGAGTTCTTGAGTCGAAGGTAAAACATAATTGCCCCTGTCTGTCTGTTTGTAAACCGAGCCTATGCCTGCATTTTCTGAGTCATGTATCCACTTGATTTATTTACATTTTAGTGTACATGAGTTTTTGACACGAGTATAAACCACAATAGTTCCGGCCGGCTTGACTCGGGTGTAAACTGAACCTATGTCTGCATTTTTTGAGTCGAGTATCAAATTGATTTATGTTTACATTTTAGTATACATGAGTTTTGACACGAGTATAAACCACAGTCGTTCCGGCCGGTTTGACCCGAGTGTAAACTAAACCTATGTCTGCATTTTTTGCATCGAGTATCCAATTGATTTATTTACATTTTAGTGTACATGAGTTTTTGACACGAGTATAAACCAGAATTGTTCCGGCCGGTTTGACTCGAGTGTAAACTGAACCTATGTCTGTATTTTTTGAGTCGAGTATCCAATTGATTTATTTACATTTTAGTGTACATGAGTTTTTGACATGAGTATAAACCAGAATTGTTCCGGCCGGTTTGACTCGAGTGTAAACTGAACCTATGTCTGTATTTTTTGAGTCGAGTATCCAATTGATTTATGTTTACCTTTTAGTGTACATCAATTTTTGACACGAGTGTAAACCAGAATTCTTCCTGCCTGTTTGACTTGTGTGTCGACAGGATCTATGTCTACCATTTTAACCTATTGACCTATTAATAATTATACTTTGTATTAAGTTATTCCGCTTATTTTAAGCGGCAATTAAATTCGCCAATCGTACCTCGCCAAAATAGGAAAATATCAATGATCTGTAATTACATAATGCTTTTAAAATATCAAGAAATTTAGTCTTTTTAATGTTTTATCTCTGCACTTTCTTATTTGCAATCAATATTTCCAGAATATTATTCTATTCGAATCACATTCTATTCAGCATTTAACGATTACGATTTCTTCATCAGCAGAACAAATCGTCTGTAATGGATTTCACCGATGTCTGTGTCATTTTTGCTGAACTCCAGTCATCCAATCACACCTGCTTCATTGACTGTTACTTATTAAGCAATTTGTTTGAAAGAATAAAGAGCGTTTTCTCCCTGAATTACGGCTGTGTAGCCAATAGATTAAGTAAATGTTTGTTAAATAAAAATTAAATTTTTTTTTTTTTAAATCATGTTCAGCTGTCTGTGCAAACCGGATATTGTCCGGAGATGCCTACAATTACGTTCGTGAATCCTCTATATCAACAAGCAAATAAAGCTTTAAATTAGTCACTTTAATTTCCGGCCATAGATTTTATGGGACATTCAGTGCTGTGCGCACGTCATCTCATTCTGTTTTAGGTTAGTTTAGACCAGTGGTTGTCAAAAGGGCTCCATATGCACCCTGAGGGTTCATGTAATATTACTGGGGATCCATTTTAAAATGGTTTATTATAAATTATTTTACTAGTAGGCATAAATGTCCCATAGAATTTAGTTGTTAGATACAAGTTTATTTTCATTAAATCAGTTTTACTTCAAAGTAAAGCATATGTACATTTTTTATTTCTATAACACAATTCCTAAATTTATTTATTAGTAAAAAAATGAAATAAGTTTTTTTTTTCATCGAATGGTTATAGGAGTCCATCAAAAAGAATTAAGAGTAAAAAGTGGTCCATTGGTGAAAAAAAATGTGTTGTGGATCCCGAGATGAAATTCGGTTTCCAATGAATGATAAACGCAGGAATTAAAGATAGAAAATTAAATGTATTTACACAATAATACAATGGGTAATACTGTTAGTAAATCCAGGAACGCGGTTAGTAGCAATAATAATAATAATAATAATAATAATAATAATATATATATATATATATATACAGTGTAACCCGGATATAAGAGAAACCCGGATATAAGAGAGATTTTCTCTGGTCCCAAATTAGTGCCAGTGTTAATGTATATATAATAGACCAAACCCGGATATAAGAGACTTCTTCTCTGGTCCCGACAACTCTTATATCCGGGTTACACTGTATACAGTCTCGAAGTAGGACTTCCTTAGAGTTTACGTGCTTGTAACTGACTTCGACAAGCGGTTACCTCACACTATTACTCTACCTCCAACTCAATCACAATCACAATCTCTGCCCACTCTCACTCTCTCTATATTCTGACTGACTCTGGGTATTTAACGGCAGCAGTCCAAGTAACACTCTGGTCGAGTCCACTTATATGAAAAAGGGGAGGACCCCGTAACAAAATGGTTGAAAACAACTGGTTTAGATTTTCCTATTTTTTTGGTTATTCTATATATTTTTAAAACTTAGTTAACGGATGTTAAGGTTACTTTTATTTTTGTTCCTCCATTTCATTTAATGTTAAATCACAGCACATCCCCGTTTGGAGTTTTCAGAACTCTGGTAATATATATTTTTTTCATATTTGTTATTTATTATTGTCCCTGAATTCGGTCTTGATTGTAGGCATGTCTATGTAAGTGATTTACCTTGCTGATCAAGTCCCACATTATTTTCGCCCGGGTAAATATTATTTCTGTTATTTTTGTTTTACTTTACTGATCAGGCGATCGCGAATCTCGTGACCCATTAGGCTCGTAGTGGCACCACATATGCCGCAGTAGAAGTTGTGATGTTTCTTCAGCGAGAGATAGACTGACGGAGCCCAACCATCTCCAGGCCGGTTTTGAATTCAGAGTTACCTTCTCCTACACCGGTCGTCACCAAAGGCTATAGCAACCTTCTCTGCTATTTTACCCTAGCGGAGGAAAATGAGAATTCATATCTTTCCCAAAGAGTGGAGGCACGGTGGAGTAATGATAGCGGCTTGGATTGAGGAATCGGAGAGCTGAGTTCGAATTCCAGTCGAATTCATTACATAGATACGTGTAGATAGTTTCGCCTATCGTCTGCTTCACGTTCCTCGTCCGTCTTTTGGCCAGAAGTTGAGATTCATCCATTGATTCCTGGTTAGAATTGGGTTTCCGGTTTCTTTTAAAGTGTTTTCGTCTTCTTTCAATCTCAGTAACCCCTTGAGTCTTAGTAGCAAAAAAAAAAAAAAAAAGGAATTATCATTCAATTTACATTGTAAGTATACGGCTAGATTTGATCCGGGTTTTGTTTGTCCGTATTGGTGGAAAATTATATACCCGAACAGAAAAACTATACAGAAAAACACGTTGAGAAAAAGAGAAAAGTCATGTTAACCGAATTTTTACCGATAATATCACACAAGTAAAATATAGCAAAATATATCTAATCATAAAATTCATTATTGAAAATTTCCTAATGAATTAGGTCCTAGCTGTAATAACCGGAAATGAACAGAGTTACTCCTGATTTCTCCCTTTTTAAATCAAGTGTTCCCCACCACACCAAAACATTTACAAAACTGGATGAAAAGAATCTACACGAAATCTCACTTTAAAAATAAAATCAAAATAAAATCAACCAATCAAAAAAGAAATAAATATCTACGGATCGCATTTTTAAAACCAATGAAAATGCAGATTTTCAATCACTCTATTTTCTTCTTTGCCTTTCAGAATAAAAGATGGAGATGAAAGACATTCATCTTGTATGTACGCTTCGGGTACACACCATTGAAAGGAAAACCACATCCATTACCAAACACTATCAATAATGTATTTATCCATTGAATGCCTTTCACGGCACATAACTAAAACAAAAACAATTTTGCATTTTAAATTCATTGAATATTAGACATTACATTCACCCTCGTTCTTCTAAAACTACGTCACTTCGTTATTGTATGGAGAGCGAATATTGTCCTTTAATATTTAATATTGAATTCAATAGACTCATTTTAATGTATGTGCTATGCAACTCGCTGCCTTAAACGTTATAGCTGGCCCGTAAACCGGAAGCTCGTCGATACCTATTATTGCAGCTGCTATCGGTCCTAACCTGGCATCTCTACCGCATTCTCTTTCCCACCGTCGTAATATAGCTTTTGTGTAAATATTTTCATCGCAAATGTTCTGCCGAGCTTTCTCACTTGACACATCCATTTTACGAATTCAAGCGCAATTCTTGGTCTCATCTTTTTTACAGTTAAAATGGCTAGATGCAACCGTAAGTTCTAGACTAAAATTTTCCTCTTTTCACTTGCGGAACTCTCTTCCGGCTGCTAGCATTACTCTTGCTGTTTATTCTCTTTTCTTTCTGCTCCTGCTACTGTTGAAGCCTTGCTGTGAAGCTTTGCCCTCTTTGCCATTGTGTGTCTTTTTGTCGTAATGGCCACCATATGGTATTTATTTCTATGTAAGGCATATTGAAAACGGCGTCTTACCCTAGTGTTATGGTCCGGTTCCTTGTACGACGCTGATAGTCCAAGGTAGAACCAATAAAGAAGAACTCGAACACAGGTATGGAATAATACAGATATATTACAAACAGAAATATATACAGAGAAGTAGCAAGTGTTAGTATGAACAATCAGGTTTAGTAGAGAAAACAATGTAATCTCGACCAGTATCACTATTCCAATGTCTTGTAGGAATTGTCTGAACGCGACTCTGTTTCGAACTGCCTCTGACTCGACTCTTGACTCGACTTGAACTACTGACGATATTCAGTCACCCTCCCCCCACTGGGGCAGCATGTGACACAAGGTCGGTTATTTATTGTGGGTTCTCCGAGCCCGTGGGCTCAGCCCAAAAATATGCCCATTGAAACCGTATAAACGGGCTCAGGGCCGGTTTACCGCCCCGAACGAGACTCCACCCATCGGCGTAGCCTCGTTCGGGTTCCTCCCCGCCCGAAGGCGGAGAGTTCAACCGATCAGCCGGCCATCCGACATCGACTGTTGAACTACTGACTGACTCAACCTGAACTACTGACTCCCTCCCTCCCTACTCCTGAGGTGCAGTATTTATTAAGTATGGAATAGTCCATTATTATTATTATGGGTAAGATCCCATAACTCCTAGCATCTGCGCGGATTGATTCCGGATTGCCGGACACCTGAGGAAGGCCAGGTAGCAAAAAAAACTGAAACAATGTGATAACAACAGGAAAGATCAGGATATTAGTAACACACATAGCGATATCATTTTTTTTTTGTATTTACGGTGCCGTTTTTTTTTACCTAGTTTAACTTTCGTTTAAGGCAATATTTTTGGATTCTCCTAATGCAGCCGCTGTACCCTGTTATAAAACTGGACGAAAAGAATCTACACGAAACCTGACTTTAAAATTGAAATCAAAATAAGGATTAAAAAAAACCCTATTAGCAACAGCTATGTATTAACTTTTGGGTATGCGTAGAGCGAATTTCAAGAGACGAACTGCCTTTCAAACAGCACCGAGGACGAGGCAGGATGTAAATATCAGGGATCTCAGAACGCACGCATCGCCTAGAAGCATATAGAGGTTATGTGGGTCTATGGGCTTATGGTGGAATGAGGTTTGCTATTCAGGTTGAGACTATCGGCGAAATTGAATTCAACATTGGCAGGAATACACATTTCAGCGCATGTAGAATTTTTTTATGCATTTTATATTAGCATTAACATGATTCACATAAAGGAGAAAATATACTAGCATGTACACAGATATTACTTCACTTTAGAAAATACATGTTGAAAAATAGCACCCTTACATTCACCTTGATAAAGTTCAGTGACAGGTCGTCTAGGTAGGAAAGGTAAGCAGTGCCGACCCTGAATAAAATAGCCCAGGAGCTACATTTTCTTTCTGTGGTACAATACGCACATAATCCAAAAGAATTATGAAGGTTACTCTGTTTATGAAAATATTATATTTTTGTAGATTTACCCTGAGTAATTACGAGCGACACGTCCCTGATGTACTTCATCAGAGGACAAAACGCGTTGGTAATGAATATTTTCCTTTTGTCTTTAATCATATTGTCTTTTTCCATATATATATACAGTAGCGTCCAAAACTAAGGGAAAAAAATTTAAAACCTAATATTTGTTAGAAATAACAACTGTGAAAAGCTGAAATTTTGACAACTGGTAGTCGTTATCATCCATAATAACATACTAAAATTTGCAAAGGATAGAAAGAGAATTATAACAATTATTTATTTATTTTCAAAATAGGATCGTCCAAAAGTAAGGGACAATATTATGTATACACCCGTTAAGGATTTCTGATCTTTGGATAAGTAATATATTGGGTTTACTAAAAGTAGCTGTCAAGTTTTCCTCCATGCATGCGATTGAGGTTGTTGTCTTTTGGCTAGGCATTCCTGTGCTGGGCGATTTTTTTCGACCAACTTGGAAGTTTTTAGTCTTTCCATTTTTTTTTTTTCCGCAGACACTAGTTTGTTTTAATATATTTTTATTTGCAAACCCGATTTTTTTATACCAGTCAGATAAAGGTATTTAAATGATTAAAATTATATATATATATATATATATATATATATATATATATATATATATATATATATATATATATATAAAGAAAGAACAGTACGATATATAATCCGGTGTTCTTATAGATATTCTTTATTTTTTACAAAATAGTACTCAATGTAAATTTACAGAGCATTAATATTATAAATTAACTGATTTAAAATATGTTTTTTTTCGCTACACAGTTCTAACCATGTTTCGAAAATGGAAACTAAAAGCTTCGAATTTAATTTTGTATTTAAATTAAAGACATTAGTTCCATTTCATCCTCAAGTGAATTTTGGAGTAACTTATTTTTAAAATTACTGGGTTTTAAAGGCATTACAAAAATTCATAATTCACGTTTCCAAGAATACAGAGAAATCCATTCATCCAGACAAGGGGTGGTTGCGTGTTCATCATCGTTGTATTTTGATGTATCAGTTATTAATGATGGTTGAAGGAAGGTTTTCGTTTAGGTAAGGGTAGGGATGTATTTTTCAACGA
>CAHIKZ030000142.1:445000-495000 GCA_903632075.3 Acanthosepion pharaonis | reverse complement strand
ATCTATCTATCTATCTATCTATCAGACTGTTACAGTTTATCGTCTTTCTTTCTTTCTTTCTTTGTTATTATCTATCTATCGTCTATCTGACTATCTTGGTTTTCTCATCTATCTATCTATCTATCTATCTATCTATCTATCTATCTATCTATCTATCTATCTATCTATCTATCAGAATTAAAACGATTCTTTCTTTATTAATGTCTATCTATCCCACTATATATCTATCTTGGTCTTATCTATCTATCTATCTATCTATCTATCTATCTATCTATCTATCTATCTATCTATCAGACTGTTAATATTTTTTTTCTTTCTTTCTTTCTTTCTTTCTTTCTTTCTTTCTTTCTTTCTTTCTTTATATCCCACTATCTGTCTATCTTGGTCTTCTTATCTATCTATCTATCTATCTATCTATCTATCTATCTATCTATCTATCTATCTATCAGACTGTTAATATTTGTCTTTCTTTCTTTCTTTCTTTCTTTCTTTCTTTTTTCTTTCTTTCTTTCTTTCTTTCTTAATGTCTTTATATCCCACTATCTGTCTATTTTGGTCTTCTTATCTATCTATCTATCTATCTATCTATCTATCTAGGTAGCTACCTACTAGCTAGCTAGCAAGCTAGCTAGATAACTGTCTCTGTTCAATCGTTTTTCTATTTCTCTCTCTCTCTCTCTCTCTCTCTCTCTATATATATATATATATATATATATATATCTTCAGATCTATATTTCGGCTGAAATCTCTCGCGATCTACCATCTCTCTATCTATCTATTTGTTAATTTTTTTTATCTCTCTCTCTCTCTCTCTCTCTTTCTCTTTATATATCTATATATCTGTTATGACCGCCAATTCTCATCCCCCATTCTGCACGTGTTTTATCTACATTATTTGCCTATTATTTAATTCATCATATTGTTTTGATAAATTTGCATACTTTGCCCGACATTAAATGCAAATGAAATATCAGCTTACAACCTCAACTGTCTTTTTCTGACATAGGAGTTTCAAGTTCTCCTTATAAATATTTACATCTTTCAAATTTATTCGGGACTGTTTTATCAGCTCCCGTTTTAGAAAACTCCAGGAAACAATTCTCATAGCAAGCGCAAACTGCTCTCCGCTAATCATAACAGAGAACCACTTTTAATTTCCGTCAGCATGGCTGAGGTTAACCTCTAAGAGATCGACACATTGCCTTTTCTTGGTTTCACATATTCTGCTAATATGAATTGTTGCGGTTTTATAGAATCCGTATCGAGAAAATTGTTCGAAAACAATTATTCAAAAAACATTTATTCGAATTGTAATTTGTTTGAATAAAAATAAATCGAAAGGAACGTTATACTAAATGATATTTATTCTAAATATCCATGTTTGAAATACGTATGTAGTCTTGCTTTCAGAGAGTCAATGCTGATTTACTTAGAACTAATAACGCCCTTGAAGGATGTATTGCTAGTATTTTTGCTATAAAAATATGTTGCTCCTATTCTCACTATAAAAATATATTGCTGTTATTTCTGCTATAAAAATATATTTTATACATTTATAGTGTTTTGTTTTCATTTGGGGCTTGACTGTTTGCCCATAGCTGGGAGCCTATATTTTTTTCTTTTCGTATCGATAAAATTCTTGGAAAATAATGGTACGAAAACACTTATTCGAATTGTAAATTGTTTGAATGAAAATTCACCAAAAAGAAAATTATACTAAACTAGCAGCATGACCCGGCGTTGCCCGTGCTTGATTCAAAAATCGTACGATTCATAAAGCAATCGCTATCACTTGACTTAAAATATTTTTGCCCTTCCTTGCTTTTAAAGGAGTGCCCGTTGCCGTGCTGATGTTGCTACATGCCTTACTTCTTGCCTATCTCACACTGCGAGTTTTTTCTAAGCTCTATACTGAACATTAAATCTGTTACGAAAAAAGAACTAAAAAAAAAAAATGAACACAAAACGATCAGCTTTAAAAAAGGACTCGTAACTGGAAAAACCGAATGAAAAAAGAATGTTAACAACAAATACTTTTTCACACTTAACCCAGTTCTGCGGAATCAGAATCAACGTTGAGTTTAAGCAAGCGAATGAGCCAATTGAAGTAAAGTGCCATACAGATTTAAATTTTTCCCACTTGTGACAACTACAGCTATCGATTTTTTTGCATGCTAGCATGCTAGTTAACATTCGTGTCAGTCAGCTGTTGGCTCTCAGGCTGGCCAATAGAATCTTCCTGCCTATTCGTGGCAGCCAGCTATTGGATCTCACTCTGGCCAGTAGAAAATAGCCGCAGACTACATGAAAACTGCCGTAGAAGCATGAAAAAGTCGATTATTTCCACTATCGATGAGAGTTGAAAAATGCAAAGACAGTCTTGGCCTTGTCGCTAACTTGGAGCATGTGCATGTAAATCTTTGTTCAAATCCGTCGAAAATTGCGGCCGTGCATTCGTTACAACACACACACACACACACACACACACACACACACACACACACACACACACACACACACACACACACACACACACACACATATCCTGCCTTTTATAGATAGAGATGATTATTATTTTAAATGCAAAATTCTTTATTGCAATAAAAATGTAAAAATTAAAAGAGAAAATACACAAATGATAATTATTCGAAATGCAAATATCGTTAATCAAACAATTTAGTGAAATAAAAAATCATAATAACCTTGTCAGATGATAGGAGAGAGAGGGGTAAAGAAACATAGAGAGAGGGGTAAGGAGAATAACGTGAGAAGAAAGGTGAGAGGGTTTATTTAAAGAGAGATAGAAATAAGAGGGTAAAGGAGAAACAATTAGAGAGGTGAAGGAAGAGGAAGGGGAGAGAGGTAAAAGAGCATAGAGAGAGGGATAAGGAGAATGATGTGAAAAGAAAAGTGAGAGTGTTAACTAAAGAGAGAAACAGGAGGTAAATGGAGAAAGAAATAGGGGGCGGGCTAAAGGAAGGTGAGAGAGGTAAAAGAACATAGAGAGAGGGGCAAGGAGAATGAAGTGAAAAGAAAGGTGAGAATGTTAACTAAAGAGAGAAACAGGAGGTTAATGGAGAAAGAAATAGGGGGCGGGCTAAAGGAAGGGGAGAGAGGTAAAAGAATATAGAGAGAGGGGCAAGGAGAATGAAGTGAAAATAAAAGTGAGAGTGTAAACTAAAGAGAGAAACAGGAGGTTAATGGAGAAAGAAAGAAATAAGGGGGAGGCCTAAAGGAAGGGAGAGAGGTAAAAGAACATAGAGAGAAGGGCAAGGAGAATGAAAGAAAAGAAAAAAGGTGAGAATGTTAACTAAAAGAGAGAAAAACAGGAGGTTAATGGAGAAAGAAAATAGGGGAGGGCTAAAGGAAGGGGGGAGATAAAAGAACATAGAGAGAGGGGCAAGGAGAATGAAGTGAAAGGAAAGGTGAGAATGTTAACTAAAAGAGAGAAACAGGAGGTTAATGGAGAAAAGAAATAGGGGAGGGCTAAAGGAAGGGGAGATAAAAAGAACATAGAGAGAGGGGCAAGGAGAATGAAGTGAAAAGAAAAGTGAGAGTGTAAACTAAAGAGAGAAACAAGGTTAATGGAGAAAGAAATAGGGGCGAGCTAAAGGAAGGGAGAGAGGTAAAAGAACATAGAGAGAGGGCAAGGAGAATGAAGTGAAAAGAAAAGTGAGAAGGGGAGAGGTAAAAACTAAAGAGAGAAACAGGAGGTTAATGGAGAGAGAAATAGGGGGAGGGCTAAAGGAAGGGGAGAGAGGTAAAAGAACATAGAGAGAGGGGCAAGGAGAATGAAGTGAAAAGAAAGGTGAGAGTGTAAACTAAAGAGAGAAACAAGAGGTTAATGGAGAAAGAAATAGGGGGCGGCCTAAAGGAAGGGTAGAGAGGTAAAAGAATATAGAGAGAGGGGCAAGGAGAATGAAGTGAAAAGAAAAGTGAGAGTGTTAACTAAAGAGAGAAACAAGAGGTTAATGGAGAAAGAAATAGGGGGAGGCCTAAAGGAAAGGGAGAGAGGTAAAAGAACATAGAGAGAGGGGCAAGGAGAATGAAGTGAAAAGAAAGGTGAGAATGTTAACTAAAGAGAGAAACAGGAGGTTAATGGAGAAAGAAATAGGGGGAGGGCTAAAGGAAGGGGGGTAGATAAAAGAACATAGAGAGAGGGGCAAGGAGAATGAAGTGAAAAGAAAAGTGAGAGTGTAAACTAAAGAGAGAAACAAGAGGTTAATGGAGAAAGAAATAGGGGGCGGGCTAAAGGAAGGGGAGAGAGGTAAAAGAACATAGAGAAAGGGGCAAGGAGAATGAAGTGAAAAAAAAGGTGAGAGTGTAAATTAAAGAGAGAAACAAGAGGTTAATGGAGAAAGAAATAGGGTGCGGGCTAAAGGAAGGGGAGAGAGGTAAAAGAACATAGAGAGAGGGGCAAGGAGAATGAAGTGAAAAGAAAGGTGAGAGTGTAAACTAAAGAGAGAAACAGGAGGTTAATGGAGAAAGAAATAGGGGGCGGGCTAAAGGAAGGGGAGAGAGGTAAAAGAACATAGAGAGAGGGGCAAGGAGAATGAAGTGAAAAGAAAGGTGAGAGTGAAAAAGAGAGAAACAGGAGGTTAGAAAAGTTAACTAAAGAGAGAAAAAGGAGGTTAATGGAATGAAGTGAAAAGAAATAGGGGCAGAGCTAAAGAAAGAAAGGGAGAGGTACAGAGGTAAAAGAATATAGAGAGGGGCAAGGAGAATAAAAAAAAGTGAGAGGTAAAATAGAGAGAAACAGGGGTTAAGAGAATGAAATGAAAAAGAAAGGTGGAGAGAGGTAAACTAAAGAGAGAAACAAGAGGTTAATGGAGAAAGAAAAAATAAAGGGGGCGGCCTAAAGGAAGGGTAGAGAGGTAAAAGAATATAGAGAGAGGGGCAAGGAGAATGAAGTGAAAAGAAAAGTGAGAGTGTTAACTAAAGAGAGAAACAGGAGGTTAATGGAGAAAGAAATAGGGGGCGGGCTAAAGGAAGGGGAGAGAGGTAAAAGAACATAGAGAGAGGGGCAAGGAGAATGAAGTGAAAAGAAAAGGGAGAGTGTTAACTAAAGAGAGAAACAGGAGGTTAATGGAGAAAGAAATAGGGGGGGGCTAAAGGAAGGGGAGAGAGAGGTAAAAGAATATAGAGAGAGGGGGCAAGGGAGAATGAAGTGAAAAGAAAGGTGAGAATGTTAACTAAAGAGAGAAACAGGAGGTTAATGGAGAAAGAAATAGGGGGCGGCCTAAAGGAAAGGGTAGAGAGGTAAAAGAATATAGAGAGAGGGGCAAGGAGAAAGAAAAGTGAAAAGAAAAAGAGAGAAAGAGTTAACTAAAGAGAGAAACAGGAGGTTAATGGAGAAAGAAATTAACTAAATGGGAAAGAGAGAAAAAGAAACAGAGAGAGTTAATGAATGAAAGAAAAGAAAAGGAGAGGCCTAAAAGAGAGAAACAGGGGGGAGAAAGAAATAGGGGAGGGCTAAAAGAAGAGATAAAAGAACATAGAGAGGGGCAAGGAGAATGAAGTGAAAAAAAAGTGAGTGTAAACTAAAGAGAGAAACAGGAGGTTAATGGAGAAAGAAATAGGGGCGGGCTAAAGGAAGGGAGAGAGGTAAAAGAACATAGAGAGAGGGGCAAGGAGAATGAAGTGAAAAGAAAGGTGAGAATGTTAACTAAAGAGAGAAACAGGAGGTTAATGGAGAAAAGAAATAGGAGGAAGGAAGGGGAGAGAGGCTAGAGAGGGGGCAAGGAGAATGGAGAGAAAAGTGAGAATGTTAAAAAGAGAAAACAGGAGGTTAATGGAGAAAGAAATAGGGGGAGGGCAAAGGAGAAGAGGTAAAAGAACATAGAAGGGGGAAGGAGAATGAAGAAAAGAAAAGTGAGAAACAAAGAGAAAAAAGAGGGGAGAAAGAAATAGGGGAATGGAGAAAAAGAAATAGGGAGGGGCAAGGAGAATAAAAAAGAAAAGGAGTGTTAACTAAAGAGAGAAACAGGAGGGAAAGAGGGTAGAAAAAAAGAACATATAGAGGGGGGGCAAGGAGAATGAAGTGAAAAGAAAAGGGAGAGTGTTAAGAGAGAAACAGGAGGTGAAGAGAAAAGGCTAAAGGAAGGGGAGAGAGGTGTTAGAGAGGGGCAAGGAGAATGAAGGAAAAGAAAGGGAGAGTTAAACTGAGAAACAGAGGTTAATGGAGAAAAGAAATAGGGGGCCTAAAAGGAAGGGGAGAGGTAAAGGAAGGGGAGAGAGGGAGTAAAAGAACATGAGAGAGGGGCAAGGGAGAATGAAGTGAAAAGAAAAGTGAGAGTAAGAATCACTAAAGGGGCAAGGAGAATGAAGTGAAAAGGAAAGGGGAGAGGTGTTAACTAAAGAGAGAAACAGGAGGTTAATGGAGAAAGAAATGAAGGGGGAGGGCTAAAGGAAGGGGGGAGATAAAAAGAACATAGAGAGAGGGGCAAGGAGAATGAAGTGAGAAAGGTGAGAGTGAAAAAGAGAAAACAGGAGGTTAATGAGAAAGAAATAGGGAGGCTAAAGGAAGGGGAGAGAGATAAAAGAACAAGAGAGACTAAAGAAAAGAGGTGAGAATGTAAACAAGAGAAAAGTTAATGGAGAAAGAAATAGGGGAAATAGGGGAGGCTAAAGGAAGGGGAGAGAGGTAAAAGAACATAGAGAGAGGGGCAAGGAGAATGAAGTGAAAAGAAAAGTGAGAGTGTAAACTAAAGAGAGAAACAGGAGGTTAATGGAGAAAGAAATAGGGGGAGGGCTAAAGGAAGGGGAGAGAGGTAAAAGAACATAGAGAGAGGGGCAAGGAGAATGAAGTGAAAAGAAAGGTGAGAGTGTAAACTAAAGAGAGAAACAAAAGAGGTTAATGGAGAAAGAAATATAGGGGGTAGGCCTAAAGGAAGGGGCAGGAAGAGAAAAAAAAGAATATAGAGAGAGGGGCAAGGAGAATGAAGTGAAAAAGAAAGGGAGAGAGTGTTAACTAAAGAGAGAAACAAGGAGGTTAATGGAGAAAGAAATAGGAAAAGGCTAAAGGAAGGGTAGAGAGAGGTAAAAGAACATAGAGAGAGAGGGCAAGGAGAATGAAGTGAAAAAGAAAGGTGAGAATGTAAACTAAAGAGAGAAAACAGGAGGTTAATGGAGAAAGAAATAGGGAGGCCTAAAGGAAGGGAGAGAGGTAAAAGAACATAGAGAGAGGGGCAAGGAGAATGAAGAAAAGAAAAGTAAAACTAAAGAGAGAAACAGGAGGTTAATGAGAAAAGAATAGGGGGGCCTAAAGGAAGGGTAGAGAGGTAAAAAGAACATAGAGAGAAGGCAAGGAGAATGAAGAAAAGAAAAGGAGAGTGTAAACTAAAGAGAGAAACAAGAGGTTAATGGAGAAAGAAAATAGGGGGGGGGCTAAAGGAAGGGTAAAAGAACAAAAGAACAATAAGTGAAAAGAAAGGTGAGAATGTTAACTAAAGAGAGAAACAGAGGTTAATGGAGAAAAAATAGGGGAAGGGAAAGGAAGGGAGAGGTAAAAGAATAAGAGAGGGCAAGGAGAATGAAGTGAAAAGAAAAGAGAGTTAATGGAGAAACAGGAGGTTAATGGAGAAAGAAATAGGGGGAGGCCTAAAGGAAGGGGAGAGAGGTAAAAGAACATAGAGAGAGGGGCAAGGAGAATGAAGTGAAAAGAAAAGTGAGAGGTAAACTAAAGAGAGAAACAGGAGGTTAATGGAGAAAGAAAATAGGGGGAGGCTAAAGGAAGGGAGAGGGGGCAAGAGGTAAAAAAGAACATAGAGAGAGGGCAAGGAGAATGAAGTGAAAAAGAAAGGTGAGAGGGGCAAGGGAGAATTAACTAAAGAGAGAAACAGGAGGTTAATGGAGAAAAGAAATAGGGGAGGGCTAAAGGAAGGGTAGAGAGGTAAAAGAATATAGAGAGAGGGGCAAGGAGAATGAAGTGAAAAGAAAAGTGAGAGTGTAAACTAAAGAGAGAAACAGGAGGTTAATGGAGAAAGAAATAGGGGGCGGGCTAAAGGAAGGGGAGAGAGGTAAAAGAACATAGAGAGAGGGGCAAGGAGAATGAAGTGAAAAGAAAGGTGAGAATGTTAACTAAAGAGAGAAACAGGAGGTTAATGGAGAAAGAAATAGGCGGAGGGCTAAAGGAAGGGTAGAGAGGTAAAAGAATATAGAGAGTGGGGCAAGGACAATGAAGTGAAAAGAAAAGTGAGAGTGTTAACTAAAGAGAGAAACAGGAGGTTAATGGAGAAAGAAATAGGGGAGGCCTAAAGGAAAGGGGAGAGAGGTAAAAGAACAAAGAGAGTGGCAGGAGAATGAGAGGTAAAGAGAAATGGAGAAAGAAATAGGGGAGGCCTAGAGAGAGAGGGAATATAGAGAGAGAATGAAGTGAAAAGAAAAGTGAGAATGTTAACTAAAGAGAGAAACAGGAGGTTAATGGAGAAAGAAATAGGGGGGGCCTAAAGGAAGGGTAGAGAGGTAAAAGAATATAGAGAGAGGGGGAAAGGAGAATGAAGTGAAAAAAAAAGGAGAGTGTTAACTAAAGAGAGAAACAGGAGGTTAATGGAGAAAGAAATAGGGGGGGCTAAAGGCTAAAGAGGTAAAGAATATAGAGAGAGGGGCAAGGAGAATGAAGTGAAAAGAAAGTGAGAGTGTTAACTAAAGAGAGAAACAGGAGGTTAATGGAGAAAGAAATAGGGGGCAAAAGAAGAGAGAGGTAAAGAACATAAAAGGAGAATGAAGTGAAAAAAAAAGAGAGGTAACTAAAGAGAGAAACAGGAGGTTAATGGAGAAAGAAATAGGGGACGGCCTAAAGGAAGGGTAGAGAGGTAAAAGAATATAGAGAGAGGGGCAAGGAGAATGAAGTGAAAAGAAAAGTGAGAGTGTTAACTAAAGAGAGAAACAGGAGGTTAATGGAAAAGAAAGAAAAAGAACATAGAGAGGGGGCAGAAAAAGGGAGGGCCTAAAGGAAGGGGAGAGAGGGGAGGCCTAAAAAAGAACATAGAGAGAGGGGGGCAAGGAGAATGAAGTGAAAAGAAAAGGGAGAGTGTTAACTAAAGAGAGAAACAGGAGGTTAATGGAGAAAGAAATAGGGGCGGGCTAAAGGCAGGGGAGAGAGGTAAAAGAACATAGAGAGAGGGGCAAGGAGAATGAAGTGAAAAGAAAGGTGAGAATGTTAACTAAAGAGAGAAACAGGAGGTTAATGGAGAAAGAAATAGGGGGCGGCCTAAAGGAAGGGTAGAGAGGTAAAAGAATATAGAGAGAGGGGCAAGGAGAATGAAGTGAAAACAAAGGTGAGTGTTAACTAAAGAGAGAAACAGGAGGTTAATGGAGAAAGAAATAGGGGCGGGCTAAAAGGAAGGGAGAGGTAAAAGAACATAGAGAGGGCAAGGAGAATGAAGTGAAAATAAAGGAGAGTGTTAACTAAAAGAGAGAAACAGGAGGTTAATGGAGAAAGAAATAGGGGAAAAGGCCTAAAGGAAAGGGAGAGGTAAAGAATATAGAGAGAAATGAAGTGAAAAGAAAAGTGAGAGTGTTAACAAAGAGAAAACAGGAGGTTAATGGAGAAAGAAATAGGGGAGGCCTAAAGGAAAGGAAAAAGAACATAGAGAGAGGGGCAAGGAGAATGAAGAAAAGAAAAGAGAAACTAAAGAGAGAAAAACAGGAGGTTAATGGAGAAAGAAATAGGGGAGGCTAAAGGAAGGGGAGAGAGGTAAAAGAACATAGAGAGAGGGGCAAGGAGAATGAAGTGAAAAGAAAAGTGAGAGTGTTAACTAAAGAGAGAAACAGGAGGTTAATGGAGAAAAGAAATAGGGGAGGGCTAAAGGAAGGGAGAGAGGTAAAAGAACATAGAGAGGGGGCAAGGAGAATGAAGTGAAAAGAAAAGTGAGAAATGTTAACTAAAGAGAGAAACAGGAGGTTAATGGAGAAAGAAATAGGGGGAGGGCCTAAAGGAAGGGTAGAGAGGTAAAAGAATATAGAGAGAGGGGCAAGGAGAATGAAGTGAAAAGAAAAGGTGAGAAACAACTAAAGAGAGAAACAGGAGGTTAATGGAGAAAAAGAAATAGGGGGAGGCCTAAAAAGGAGAAATAGGAAAGGGAGAGAGGTAAAAAAGAAAAGTGAGAGTGTTAAGAAAGAGAGGGAGGTTAATGGAGAAAGAAATGGGGAGTGAGAAAAAAGAAAAGGGGCAAGGAGAATGAGTGAAAAGAAAAGGTGAGAATGTAAAGAGAGAAACAGGAGGTTAATGGAGAAAGAAATAGGGGGAGGCCTAAAGGAAAGAGAAAGAAGAGAGGAGGGGCAAGGAAATGAAGTGAAAAGAAAAGAGAGGGGTTAACTAAAAAGAGAAACAGGAGGTTAATGGAGAAAGAAAAGGAAAAGGAAGGGAGAGAGGTAAAAGAACATAGAGAGAGGGGCAAGGAGAATGAAGAAAAAAAGGAGAGTGTTAATAAAGAGAGAAACAGGAGGTTAATGGAGAAAGAAATAGGGGAGGCCTAAAGGAAGGGGAGAGAGGTAAAAAGAACATAGAGAGAGGGGCAAGGAGAATGAAGTAAAAGAAAGGTGAGAGTGTAAATTAAAGAGAGAAACAGGAGGTTAATGGAAAGGGGAAAATAGGGGAGGCCTAAAGGAATGGGGAGAGAGGTAAAAAGAACATAGAGAGAGGGGCAAGGAGAATGAAGTGAAAAGAAAAAGTGAGAGTAACAAAAGAAAGAGAGAAACAGGAGGTTAATGGAGAAAGAAATAGGGGGCGGCTAAAGGAAAGGGGAGAGAGGTAAAAGAACATAGAGAGAGGGGCAAGGAGAATGAAGTGAAAAGAAAAGTGAGAATGTTAACTAAAGAGAGAAAACAGGAGGTTAATGGAGAAAGAAATAGGGGGAGGGCTAAAGGAAGGGGGGGAGATAAAAGAACATAGAGAGAAAAGGGAGGGACAAGAGAGAATGAAGGTGAAAAGAAAAGTGAGAGAGGTAAAAAGAATAAAGAGAGAAACAAGAGGTTAATGGAGAAAAGAAATGGAGGGGGAGGGGCTAAAGGAAGGGGTAGAGAGGTAAAAAGAACATAGAGAGAGGGGCAAGGAGAATGAAGTGAAAAGAAAAGGAGAGTGTTAACTAAAGAGAGAAACAGGAAGTTAATTGAGAAAGAAATAGGGGACGGCCTAAAGGAAAGGGAGAGAGGTAAAAGAACATAGAGAGAGGGGCAAGGAGAATGAAGTGAAAAAAAAGGTGAGAGTGTAAACTAAAGAGAGAAACAGGAGGTTAATGGAGAAAAGAAATAGGGGCGGGCTAAAGGAAGGGAGAGAGAGGTAAAAGAACATAGAGAGGGCAAGGAGAATGAAGTGAAAAGAAAAGGTGAGAATGTTAACTAAAGAGAGAAACAGGAGGTTAATGGAGAAAGAAAATAGGGGTGGGCTAAAGGAAGGGGAGAGAGGTAAAAGAACATAGAGAGGGGCAAAAGAATGAAGTGAAAAGAAAAGTGAGAGGTTAACTAAAGAGAGAAACAGGAGGTTAATGGAGAAAAGAAATAGGGGAGGGCTAAAGGAAGTGGTAAAAGAATATAGAGAGTGAAGGAGAATGAAAAAAAAGTGAGAGTGTAAAGAAAGAGAGAAACAGGAGGTTAATGGAGAAAGAAATAGGGGCTAAAGGAATGGGAAAGAGGTAAAAGAACATAGAGAGAGGGGCAAGGAGAATGAAGTGAAAACAAAGGTGAGAATGTTAACTAAAGAGAGAAACAGGAGGTTAATGGATAAAAAAAAGGCCTAAAGGAAAGGGAGAGAGGTAAAAGAACATAGAAAAGGGAAGAAAAGAAAGGAGAGTAAAAAGAAGAAACAGGAGGTAGAGAAAGAAATAGGGGAGGCTAAAGGAAGGGGAGATAGGTAAAAAGAATATAGAGAGAGGGGCAAGGAGAATGAAGTGAAAAGAAAAGTGAGAGTGTTAACTAAAGAGAGAAACAGGAGGTTAATGGAGAAAGAAATAGGGGGAGGCCTAAAGGAAAGGGAGAGAGGTAAAAGAACATAGAGAGAGGGGCAAGGAGAATGAAGTGAAAAGAAAAGTGAGAGTGTTAACTAAAGAGAGAAACAGGAGGTTAATGGAGAAAGAAATAGGGGGCGGGCTAAACGAAGGGGAGAGAGGTAAAAGAATATAGAGAGAGGGGCAAGGAGAATGAAGTGAAAAGAAAAGTGAGAGTGTTAACTAAAGAGAGAAACAGGAGGTTAATGGAGAAAGAAATAGGGGGCGGGCTAAAGGAAGGGTAGAGAGGTAAAAGAATATAGAGAGAGGGGCAAGGAGAATGAAGTGAAAAGAAAGGTGAGAGTGTAAACTAAAGAGAGAAACAAGAGGTTAATGGAGAAAGAAATAGGGGAGGGCTAAAGGAAGGTAGAGAGGTAAAGAATATAGAGAGAGGCAAGGAGAATGAAAAGTGAAAAAGAGAAAGGTTAATGGAGAAAGAAATGTTAACTAAAGAGAAGGAAACAAGAGAGAAACAGGTTAATGGAGAAAAAATAGAAATAGAGAGGGGGGAGAATGAAGTGAAAAAAGGAGAGGGTTAACTAAAGAGGGAGGTTAGAGGAAATAAAAGGAATATAAAAGAGAGAGGGGCAAGGAGAATGAAGTGAAAAGAAAAGTGAGAGTGTTAACTAAAGAGAGAAACAGGAGGTTAATGGAGAGAAAGAAATAGGGGCAGCCTAAAGGAAAGGGAGAGAGGTAAAAGAACATAGAGAGAGGGGCAAGGAGAATGAAGTGAAAAGAAAAGTGAGAAAGTTAACTAAAGAGAGAAACAGGAGGTTAATGGAGAAAGAAAGAAATAGGGGGAGGGCTAAAGGAAGGGGAGAGAGGTAAAAGAACATAGAGAGAGGGGCAAGGAGAATGAAGTGAAAAAGAAAAGTGAGAGAGAATGAGAGAACAGGAAATGAGAGAAAATAGGAGGTTAATGGAGAAAAGAAATAGAGAGGGGCGGAGGGCTAAAAAGGAAGGGTAAAGAGAGGTAAAAGAATATAGAAGGGAGAGGGGCAAGGACAATGAAGTGAAAAGAAAAGTGAGAGTGTTAACTAAAGAGAGAAACAGGAGGTTAATGGAGAAAAAGAAATAATGGGGGCAAGGAGAATAAAGGAAGGGTAAAGAGGGAGGTAAAAAAGAACATAGAGAGAGGGCAAGGAGAATGAAGTGAAAACAAAGGTGAGTGTTAACTAAAGAGAGAAACAGGAGGTTAATGGAGAAAGAAATAGGGGAGGCCTAAAGGAAAGGGGGGAGAGGTAAAAAGAACATAGAGAGAAATAGGGCCAGGAGAATGAAGTGAAAAGAAAAGTGAGAGTGTTAACTAAAGAGAGAAACAGGAGGTTAATGGAGAAAGAAATAGGGGAGGCCTAAAGGGGAGAATGAAGATAGGTAAAAAGAACATAGAGAGAGGGGCAAGGAGAATGAAGAGAGAGGGGCAAGGAGAATGAAAAAAGAAAAGTGAGAGTGTAAACTAAAGAGAGAAACAGGAGGTTAATGGAGAAAGAAATAGGGGAGGGTAGAGAGGTAAAGGAAGGGGAGAGAGGTAAAGAACATAGAGAGAGGGGGCAAGGAGAATGAAGTGAAAAGAAAAGTGAGAGTGTTAACTAAAGAGAGAAACAGGAGGTTAATGGAGAAAGAAATAAAGGGGAGGTAAAAGAACTAAAGAGAAAGGGAAAAGAAAAGAGAGTAAAGAGAAACAGGAGGTTAATGAGAGAAATAGGGGGAGAGAAAAGAACATAGAGAGAATGAATGAAGTGAAAAAGAAAAGTGAGAGTGTTAACTAAAGAGAGAAACAGGAGGTTAATGGAGAAAGAAATAGGGGCGGGCTAAAGAGAAGGGAGAGAGGTAAAAGAACATAGAGAGAGGGCAAGGAGAATGAAGTGAAAAGAAAAGTGAGAGTGTTAACTAAAGAGAGAAACAGGAGGTTAATGGAGAAAGAAATAGGGGAGGCCTAAAGGAAAGGGAGAGAGGTAAAAAAGAACATAGAGAGAGGGCAAGGAGAATGAAGAGAAAAGAAAAGTGAAAAGAAAAGTGTTAACTAAAGAGAGAAACAGGAGGTTAATGGAGAAAGAAATAGGGGGAGTCCTAAAGGAAAGGGGAGAGAGGTAAAAGAATATAGAGAGAGGGGCAAGGAGAATGAAGTGAAAAGAAAAGTGAGAGTGTTAACTAAAGAGAGAAACAGGAGGTTAATGGAGAAAAAGAAATAGGGGAGGGAGGAAGGGGAGAGAGGCCTAAAGGAAGGGGAGAGAGGTAAAAAGAACATAGAGAGAGGGGGAGGGCAAGGGGAGAACAAAAGTGAAAAGAAAAATGTGAGAGAGTGTTAAATAAAGAGAGAAACAGGAGGTTAATGGAGAAAGAAATAGGGGAGGAAGAAAGGAGAGGTAAAAGAATAAGAGGGGGCAAGGAGAAGAAAAGGAAAAGAGAGGTAAAAAGAGAACATAATGGAGAAGGGGGAGGCAAAGGAGAATGAAGTATAAAGGGGTAAAATGAAGTGAAAAGAAAAGTGTTAACTAAAGAGAGAAACAGGAGGTTAATGGAGAAAGAAATAGGGGGAGGCCTAAAGGAAGGGGTGAGATGTAAAAGAACATAGAGTGAGGGGCAAGGAGAATGAAGTGAAAAGAAAAGTAAAGTGTTAACTAAAGAGAGAAACAGGAGGTTAATGGAGAAAGAAATAGGGGGAGGGCTAAAGGAAGGGGAGAGAGGTAAAAGAACATAGAGAGAGGGGCAAGGAGAATGCAGTGAAAAGAAATGTGAGAGTATTAAAAAAAGAGAGAAACAGGAGGTTAATGGAGAAAGAAATAGGGGATGGGCTAAAGGAAGGGGAGAGAGGTAAAAGAACATAGAGAGAGGGGCAAGGAGAATGAAGTGAAAAGAAAAGTGAAGAGATGTTAATTAAAGAGAAACAGGAGGTTAATGGAGAAAAAAAAATAGGGGAGGGGAGAGGGTAAAAGAAGGGGAGAGAGGTAAAAGAATATAGAGAGAGGGGCAAGGAGAATGAAGTGAAAAAAAAGTGAGAGTGTTAACTAAAGAGAGAAACAGGAGGTTAATGGAGAAAGAAATAGGGGGCGGGCTAAAGGAAGGGTAAAGAGGTAAAAGAACATAGAGAGAGGGGCAAGGAGAATGAAGTGAAAACAAAGGTGAGTGTTAACTAAAGAGAGAAACAGGAGGTTAATGGAGAAAGAAATAGGGAAGGCCTAAAGGAAAGGGAGAGAGGTAAAAGAACATAGAGAGAGTGGCCAAAAGGATGAAGTGAAAAGAAAAGTGAGAGTGTTAACTAAAGAGAGAAGCAGGAGGTTAATGGAGAAAGAAATAGGGGGAGGCCTAAAGGAAGGGGAGATAGGTAAAAGAACATAGAGAGAGGGGCAAGGAGAATGAAGTGAAAAGAAAAGTGAGAGTGTAAACTAAAGAGAGAAACATGAGGTTAATGGAGAAAGAAATAGGGGGAGGGCTAAAGGAAGGGGAGAGAGGTAATAGAACATAGAGAGAGGGGCAAGGAGAATGAAGTGAAAAGAAAAGTGAGAGTGTTAACTAAAGAGAGAAACAGGAGGTTAATGGAGAAAGAAATAGGGGGAGGGCTAAAGGAAGGGTAGAGAGGTAAAAGAACATAGAGAGAGGGGCAAGGAGAATGAAGTGAAAAGAAAAGTGAGAGTGTTAACTAAAGAGAGAAACAGGAGGTTAATGGAGAAAGAAATAGGGGGCGGGCTAAAGGAAGGGGAGAGAGGTAAAAGAACATAGACAGATGGGCAAGGAGAATGAAGTGAAAAGAAAGGTGAGAATGTTAACTAAAGAGAGAAACAGGAGGTTAATGGAGAAAGAAATAGGGGGCGGGCTAAAGTAAAGGGAGAGAGGTAAAAGAACATAGAGAGAGGGGCAAGGAGAATGAAGTGAAAAGAATGGTGAGTGTTAACTAAAGAGAGAAACAAGAGGTTAATGGAGAAAGAAATAGGGGGCGGGCTAAAGGAAGGGGGAGAGTTAAAAGAACATAGAGAGAGAGGCAAGGAGAATGAAGTGAAAAGAAAAGTGAGAGTGTTAATTAAGAGAGAAACAGGAGGTTAATGGAGAAAGAAATAGGGGGTGGCTAAAGGAAGGGGGGGAGATAAAAGAACATAGAGAGAGGGGCAAGGAGAATGAAGTGAAAAGAAAAGTGAGAGTGTTAACTAAAGAGAGAAACAGGAGGTTAATGGAGAAAGAAATAGGGGGCGGGCTAAAAGAAAGGGAGAGAGGTAAAAGAACATAGAGAGAGGGGCAAGGAGAATGAAGTGAAAAGAAAAGTGAGAGTGTTAACTAAAGAGAGAAACAGAAGGTTAATGGAGAAAGAAATAGGGGGCGGGCTAAAGGAACGGTAGAGAGGTAAAAGAATATAGAGAGAGGGGCAAGGAGAATGAAGTGAAAAGAAAAGTGAGAGTTTTAACTTTAGAGAGAAACAAGAGGTTAATGGAGAAAGAAATAGGGGGCGGGCTAAAGGAAGGGTAGAGAGGTAAAAGAATATAGAGAGAGGGGCAAGGAGAATGAAGTGAAAAGAAAGGTGAGAATGTTAACTAAAGAGAGAAACAGGAGGTTAATGGAGAAAGAAATAGGGGGCGGGCTAAAGAAAGGGAGAGAGGTAAAAGAACATAGAGAGAGGGGCAAGGAGAATGAATTGAAAAGAAAAGTGAGAGTGTTAACTAAAGAGAGAAACAGGAGGTTAATGGAGAAAGAAATAAGGGGCGGCCTAAAGGAAAGGGAGAGTGGTAAAAGAACATAGAGAGAGGGGCAAGGAGAATGAAGTGAAAAGAAAGGTGAGAATGTTAACTAAAGAGAGAAACAGGAGGTTAATGGAGAAAGAAATAGGCGGAGGGCCAAAAGAAAGGGGAGAGAGGTAAAAGAACATAGAGAGAGGGGCAAGGAGAATGAAGCGAAAAGAAAAGTGAGAGTTAACTAAAGAGAGAAACAGGAGGTTAATGGAGAAAGAAATATGGGCGGGCTAAAGAAAGGGGAGAGAGGTAAAAGAACATAGAGAGAGGGGCAAGGAGAATGAAGTGAAAAGAAAAGTGAGAGTGTTAACTAAAGAGAGAAACAAGAGGTTAATGGAGAAAGAAATAGGGGGAGGCCTAAAGGAAAGGGAGAGAGGTAAAAGAACATAGAGCGAGTGGCAAGGAGAATGAAGTGAAAAGAAAAGTGAGAGTGTTAACTAAAGAGAGAAACAGGAGGTTAATGGAGAAAGAAATAGGCGGAGGGCCAAAAGAAAGGGGAGAGAGGTAAAAGAACATAGAGAGAGGGGCAAGGAGAATGAAGTGAAAAGAAAAGTGAGAGTGTTAACTAAAGAGAGAAACAGGAGGTTAATGGAGAAAGAAATAGGGGCGGGCTAAAGGAAGGGGAGAGAGGTAAAAGAACATAGAGAGAGGGGCAAGGAGAATGAAGTGAAAAGAAAAGTGAGAGTGTTAACTAAAGAGAGAAACAGGAGGTTAATGGAGAAAGAAATAGGGGGAGGCCTAAAGGAAAGGGAGAGAGGTAAAAGAACATAGAGAGAGTGGCAAGGAGAATGAAGTGAAAAGAAAAGTGAGAGTGTTAACTAAAGAGTGAAACAGGAGGTTAATGGAGAAAGAAATAGGGGCAGGGCTAAAGGAAGGGGAGAGAGGTAAAAGAACATAGAGAGAGGGGCAAGGAGAATGAAGTGAAAAGAAAAGTGAGAGTGTTAACTAAAGAGAGAAACAGGAGGTTAATGGAGAAAGAAATAGGGGGAGGGCTAAAGGAAGGGGAGAGAGGTAAAAGAACATAGAGAGAGGGGCAAGGAGAATGAAGTGAAAAGAAATGTGAGAGTGTTAACTAAAGAGAGAAACAGGAGGTTAATGGAGAAAGAAATAGGGGGTGGGCTAAAGGAAGGGGAGAGAGGTAAAGGAACATAGAGAGAGGGGCAAGGAGAATGAAGTGAAAAGAAAAGTGAGAGTGTTAATTAAGAGAGAAACAGGAGGTTAATGGAGAAAGAAATAGGGGGAGGGCTAAAGGGAGGGGGAGAGGTAAAAGAACATAGAGAGTGGGGCAAGGAGAATGGAGTGAAAAGAAAATGAGTGGGTAAACTAAAGAGTGGTAGAAACAGGTGGGTAAATGAGTAACAAATTGAGAGGTAAAACATGAATTATTTTCAGAAAATAATTTTACAAATATTTTTAAAGGGAATATTTAAAAAAAAAAGTGATAGGAAAAATATCTCAGGTTAGGTTACTTATATTTTAATTATCAATGTTTGGTTGATTTTTATTCATTTGCCCTGGGCTGGGAAACAATGGCTTGCAAGAAATGCAATCTTTCATTTCTCGAGGTAACTTTAGACAATTTTCCGTTGAACTTCGTCCTTCTGTCAAACATTCGATCAAAACCGTCCAATCTGTTATTTGTTTTTCAGATTCTTTCTTTTACGTCCAATATGTCCAGAGAGTGTTGAATTCTCGAAGCCGTCTTTCCTCATTTTTTTATTTGTTTCTTTCTGAATCTTAGCATTTTCCTGTAGTTCCGATTTTAATAACAGCCCTACATTATTGTCTCTTTCTGATTGTAAATATAAGTTTCCTAGCATTTGCTATTTCATATTCAGTCCATGTTATTCTCTGCATTCGACAATAGACCTACATCACCGTCTCTTTCAGATTGCAAATATAAGTTTCCTTTTAATTCTTATTTTTGTAAAACTTCCACATTAATCACATGTTCAGTCTATGTTATTCTCTGCATTCAACAATAGACCTACATCACCGTCTCTTTCAGATTGCAAATATAAGTTTCCTTGTAATTCCTATTTTTTAAAACTTCCACATTGATCACATATTCAGTCCATGTTATTCTCTGCATTCAACAATAGACCTACATCACCGTCTCTTTCAGATTGCAAATATAAGTTTCCTTGTAATTCCTATTTTTTAAAACTTCCATATTGATCACATATTCAGTCCATGTTATTCTCTGCATTCAACAATAGACCTACATCACCGTCTCTTTCAGATTGCAAATATAAGTTTCCTTGATAATTCTTATTTTTTAAAACTTCCACATTGATCACATATTCAGTCCATGTTATTCTCTGCATTCAACAATAGACCTACATCACCGTCTCTTTCAGATTGCAAATATAAGATTCCTTGTAATTCTTATTTTTAAAACTTCCACATTGATCACATATTCAGTCCATGTTATTCTCTGCATTCAACAATAGACTTACATCACCGTCTCTTTCAGATTGCAAATATAAGTTTCCTTGATAATTCTTATTTTTTAAAACTTCCACATTGATCACATATTCAGTCCATGTTATTCTCTGCATTCAACAATAGACCTACATCACCGTCTCTTTCAGATTGCAAATATAAGTTTCCTTGATAATTCTTATTTTTTAAAACTTCCACATTGATCACATATTCAGTCCATGTTATTCTCTGCATTCAACAATAGACTTACATCACCGTCTCTTTCAGATTGCAAATATAAGTTTCCTTGATAATTCTTATTTTTTAAAACTTCCACATTGATCACATATTCAGTCCATGTTATTCTCTGCATTCAACAATAGACTTACATCACCGTCTCTTTCAGATTGCAAATATAAGTTTCCTTGTAATTCTTATTTTTTTAAAACTTCCACATTGATCACATATTCAGTCCATGTTATTCTCTGCATTCAACAATAGACTTACATCACCGTCTCTTTCAGATTGCAAATATAAGTTTCCTTGATAATTCTTATTTGTTAAAACTTCCACATTGATCACATATTCAGTCCATGTTATTCTCTGCATTCAACAATAGACTTACATCACCGTCTCTTTCAGATTGCAAATATAAGTTTCCTTGTAATTCTTATTTTTTTAAAACTTCCACATTGATCACATGTTCAGTCCATGTTATTCTCTGCATTCGACAATAGACCTACATCACCGTCTCTTTCGGATTGCAAATATAAGTTTCCTTGTAATTCTTATTTTTTAAAACTTCCACATTGATCACATGTCCAGTCCATGTTATTCTCTGCATTCAACAATAGACCTACATCACCGTCTCTTTCAGATTGCAAATATAAGTTTCCTTTTAATCCATATTTTTTAAAAACTTCCACATTGATCACATGTCCAGTCCATGTTATTCTCTGCATTCAATAATAGACCTAACTCACTGTCTCTTTCTGATTGCAAGTATAAGTTTTCTTGTAGTTCCTATTGTTCTTAAAACATCCTCATTGATTACATGTTCCGTCCATGATATTCTCGACATTTAATAATAGATCACTGTCTCTTTGTTATACTTGTTATATTCCTGTAAACTTCTTATATGTTTTGCCTATGATATTCTTAGTATTGATTAGCACAATTACATATTTTTCACTTCAATTCTCTTTTTCATGTTAAGTCCTTCCATTACTTTTAAAGATATTTCATTATGTCCGTTCAGTTTACGAAAATCACATTTGATCAGCAAATGTATTTTATTGGAGAATTATCAACAATACTTTTAATAGCAAACTGATTAACAATACATTATTAAAGCAAAATTACCGACAATACCTTTTATCTGTAGTCGAAGGCATACAATTCCGTTCAAAATATAATTAGTTTAAGCCATGAAAATGTGTTCAAAATATTTAAATTTTGGCATGGATGTTGATATGTCACTAAACAAAATCAGCAAATTACCAGCCAACATGAAAGAACTCATTCATGACATTAATCCATATAATATCCTAATCCATTAATCCATATAATATCCTATAATTTCTTAAAGAAATCAAACTGTATTTCAAAATATATTTTCAACAAAACTGCGACATAAAACATTAAATATCACCGCATCCAGTAATTATATTCACACAAACGTTTATACGCACAAAATCTGAGTATCATTTACCATGTATTCAATTGTGAAAGCAGAATAACATATATCCTATTTTTATTACTTCAAAGTTTCCAGGTAAATTAAATTTTGGCATTAGATGACCAATAAGGAGGTGATATGGCGTTAAACAAAGAAAACAGACAAATAAAAATAGTAAGAAGCCTAAAATATATTTCTGTTATGTAGATATTTTTTTTTATTTTAGGTGAACACAAAAAAGAAACTGATAATCACAAAACTACATTTGAAAAAAATAAAACTCAGTCTTTCACTTTACGAAAATCACATTTTGCCATTTACGTCATAAGAACCCCATATGCAAACTACAATTTTCGGAAACCAAAATCAAACAAGTACAACAATTTAAATACCTGAGAAGTGTTTGAACGGAGGACGTCAATCCGAAGGGACATTGTGATTGCCAAAAAGGCATTGCAAAATCTAAGCGGGGTATCAAGGAACAGAAAAGTGTCGTTAGAACAAAAAAAAGAGTATTGAACTGTTACTTAATATCAGTCCATTGCAGTGAATACTTGGAAATATTTCTCACGGATGAACAAGGGCCGTGAAACAACAAAATTATAGTTCTACAGAAGGATGCTGAGAATAAAATGAACCGAACATGTGTGAAACGACTAAGTTTTAGGGTAGGTGAAAGAAAAAGGAATCTTATACTTCACACCAGGAAGAGATAGTTGAAATATCTAAGATATAATAATGAGGAAAGAGGGTATGGAAATTTTTTTTGTCACAGGACAGATTGAAATCAGTGTGGCGAGATAAAAACAACGCATAAGCTACTAAGTGAGCTTGAGTAAATGGATGACGGAAGAGGGTTTCTGATTGAACAAATAAAAGTTTAAATATCTGGGAAGTGACGATGGAAAATGTGACACCGAGATCCGAAGACGCATTGGATGAGCTAAAGACTTAAGTAAGGGACTAAGAAAACGGGAAAACAACTTATTAGAAACAAAGAAAAGAGTGCTGGTTGGCTATATATTTCTAGGTTATGGTAAAAGCCCAAAAAGAATCCGTAAGTTTATTTCGTTGAAAGTACTTGCGTATTAAAAAAAAAAAAAAACTTTATACAGTTTATGATTTTTAAAAACAAGGATCATAACATTCATCGAGTGATTTGTAGGTAATTGCCCTTCAAAATTTTGTTTGCTAAATTATTTCGCCATTTTATATCATTAACTTTACTAATCTACTTTTTGTATGAATGATTCATTGTAATATATATATATATATATATATATATATATATATATATATATATATAAACATAAAACATTAGGCAGCATATAATTTACATACAAAGAAATAATCACACATAGAATCAATCAGAAGTATTAATGCGATTATTGGCGACATCCATCGCTAGAAACATAATATATGCATTAAAATACTGTTAATCCATAGTGCGAACTGATACTCGTCGATAAACTTGATGTCTGTAGTTTTCAGTTTATTTGATGTTAAAATGCTAGTACTTACGAATGTTTTTTGAATATCTGCTATTATTGACGGTTGTATAAGAAAACATCTTTCGGTCGACATACAAGTATTTCGTCTTCAAGTTTTTGATTTTATAAGAAAAAAACACATGCCTGATGATGAATAGAGGACTATTCGTAAGTACTAGCATTTTAACATCAAATAAACTGAAAACTACAGACATCAAGTTTATCGACGAGGATCACTTCGCACTATGGATTAACATTATTTTAATGCATATATTATGTTTCTAGCGATGGATGTCGCCAATAATCACATTAATACTTGATTGATTCTATGTGTGATTATTTCTTTGTATATATATATATATATATATATATATATATATATATATATATATATATATATATATATATATACAAAAATTTATTTAATATCTTCAACTCTTTCTCTTCTCTTTCTTTTTCTCATTTTCTTTCACTGTCCCTCTTTCTCTCTCTCTCCCTCTCTCTCTCTCTCTATATATATATATATATATATATATATATATATATATATATATTCTCTCATAATTTGTGCCCAGCAATATTCTGGTGTTATATACACTTTTATTTATTTTAGATTTTATTAAATATGACCTAACAAATCTCATTCATTGAGTAGAATTTCTTGTAATCTTTTACATTTTTTTTTACAGTTTTACTTATCGAATACAGAAAGAAAAATATAGTATATTTTGCTCGTGGTGACTCATAATTAAAATTTTGATTTGAATATATTTTCCATTTACTATATCTAATACAAAAGATAAATAAAATAAATCCTAAAGAGCTCTCTGGCTCTTTACATAATATTTAAAATCGAACGGGAAAGTAGAACAAAATAAACATTATATGACATTCAACCAATTGGAGACTAGGAAAAAATAATAGAGATATATAAACAGATAAGAAAATAACGGACTAAGAAAAAAAGTGTACAGTTAGTGAAGGAGAGAGAATAAGAGAAACATTTACAGAACGTCATTGTCCCTCATAGCGCCCCCCTCCAAAAAAAATGGCTGACTGGTCGGACAGCATTAATTAAATTTCGGAGTAGTTCTTACGCCCGATCAAAAAGCTGCCCCAGCTACAGCAATTTAATTTCCTATCAAACTTTTCCCCTTCTCACGTTTCCAGACACTCCTTTTAGCGTTACTGGAAACATTTTTCCCAACGCAAGCATTCAGCCACATGTCGCACAGTACATTTTTAATCAGCTATGCCTAATGAAATGTCAAAAAAAAAATCATTTCACGTTTGCATGTGTTAATTTTGTGCGCTTTGCAGAGGAGAGTGTGAAATTGGATCACTGCTTCAAAGAGTTACTCTCCATTTTACCCCACTTTCCTTTCCATATTCTCATTCCCAGAATTCTTTCTTTACAACTTCCTGTGTATCATGTAGGACTATAAAGGCATTTCTCTCAAAGTTTGTTGTGAACTGACCATGAGTTCAACAGGTGCTGAGAAAGGATTATAAATTTTGATTCAGTGGAAAACAAGTAATATCACAAGGGAGAATTAATTGATCAACAATTAAATGTGAACATTCAAGAATTGAATAAACTGTTTGGAAGGTTACAAACTGCAACACACACCGGCAGAAGACCAGGAAGCGAGGACATTGAAATGTGACTATAAAAGTTATTGTAACATTGTGTGTGTGAATTAGTGGAGAATAAATTGAAGAAGAAAAAAACTAAAAATTTTAACTAGAAAAAAAGACATAACTTGATGTAACTATAATGTATTTCTGAAATATTATGTATTTTATGGAGTCAATTAACAGTCAAAAGTCCTGAAAAAATGGAAGATTAGCGGTGCCTTTTCATTGACCCGGAAATTCACATAGCAGCTAGCAAGAAGGTGAGATCTCTCAGTAGATAAAAAAAAACAAAAAAAAAAAAAAAACGATTATCTCTTTCCAAAATTCATTAGTGAGAATGTTTGCTACGTATGTTACGTGTCTGCAATGAGTTTCTCTTATACACTACACCCTCTCGGTTACTGACAAATAGTCGGCAAATTTCCATACCCAGGACAATAAAAGTTGCAAATACAGACCATATGCATTGTGATGTTAATTATTACAAGAATAAATTTAGCTTGTTGAAAAGACGGCTGATTTGACTTTCAGGAAGAAAGACAGACGACAACTTTGACGTATTTGTCTGAAGACAGCCAACTGTGGAACAACGACTATAGAAGCAAACACCAGCTCCAATCATATATGATGGCGTGACAATGACAGCGGTTCAGACAAATATTCTGCCGTGAAATATAAAATAACGCAATCTATCTTACGCGTTTGTAAGTCTACAATTTATCCCATGTATATTGTTGTCTATAGAAATTCTTGTTAAAATCCAAAGACGAATTAGCAATGTCATTAGTCCTGACCTGGCATCTCGGCATCAGTGACTCGCTCACTGCCGTCACGTAGCTTCCCTCTGCCTTTTTTATAAATATTTTCATGGTAATTGTTTTGATGAGCTTTCCTCATTGGTACGAAGATTGTATGAATTTGAAGTTTACTATTAGAACTGATGGCAAGGCTTTATCTTACAGTTGAAATGGCTATATATTGCCGTAATTTCTATGGTAACAGTTTCGTCTTTTACCTTTCTTGATTATGGAATTTCATTCCAGCTTCTTATTTTCCAGTCAAATTTACTGTTTAATAATGTAAATGTCAATCGTTATCTTCCGTTTTCAAAATTTTTCTTTTTTTTAATATTGTTCTCTCTCCTTAATAATGTCTCCTTCTTCTGATATTCTCGCCTCCCTAGTAAGCATCTTAGTGGCTTTATTGCCTTACTTTGGTTGGAGTGATTATAAAAAAGGATTATCCCTATATTTAGAGATTAATTATTTGTATAATGTAAAGTATGATGACTAATTAACAAAATAATTTATTTATGGTGCAGTAATTTAGCTAATCAGTTTGATTAATTATCCTTAATTAGCCTGATTAATTATAGTTCATTGAGGAAAAGGAATTATAGAAAACAAACTCGTGACAGCTGAATATTTCTTTGTTCGGCAAAAATTGAGAAACATGGTGGAATTTTTGTCTGAATTTCAAAGATAAGGTGTCGTTGACGTTGTACACTGATTCAGCCATAGTTGTCGCCATTTTTTATTTTTTTTTTATTTAACACAGATTGTCAATCAATTTGTTTTCTGGTCTTTTTACTTGCTCGGTTTCTGAGATGCAATCTTACAATGACACATTGTATATTTGAGAAAAGTTTGTTACTTTTATTGAGGTCAACGCTGTGATGTAGCGTTATAACACCGAGTGCAAAGTTTATTTGTTAGACCCTCTACCATTTTCAGGTGTGGATCATGGGAAGGCTTTGGAAAGATTGGTTTCCTTTCTTTTGTTTCACGGCATATCAACACCTCAATGGGTTATTTAATTCTGACTAGATTCTTATTGCTGGTAATATTTTTTCCAAAAATGTACTGCTGGTAATATTGTTCCCTTGCAAAATGTATTGCTGGTAATATTTTCTTCAAAAATGTATTGCTGGTAATATTTTTTTTTCAAAAATATATTGCTGGTAATATTTTTTTTCAAAAATGTATTGCTGGTAATATTTTTTTCAAAAATGTATTGCTGGTAATATTTTTTTTTCAAAAATATATTGCTGGTAATATTTTTTTTTCAAAAATGTATTGCTGGTAATATTTTTTTTCAAAAATGTATTGCTGTTAATATTTTTTTTCGAAAATGTATTGCTGGTAATATTTTTTTTCAAAAATGTATTGCTGGTAATATTTTTTTTCAAAAATGTATTGCTGTTAATATTTTTTTTCGAAAATGTATTGCTGGTAATATTTTTTTCCAAAAAATATATTGCTGGTAATATTTCTTTTCAAAAAATGTATTGGTAATATTTTTTCAAAAAATTTATTGCTGGTAATATTTTTTTAAATTCTTCGCTAGTAATATTTTTTCATAAAAGTATTGCTGGTAATATTTTTTTTTCAAAAATGTATTACTGGTAATATTTTTTTTCTATAATGTATTGCTGGTAATATTTTTTTCAAAAAATGTATTGCTTGTAATATTCTTTTTAAATGCGGTGCTGGTAATATTTTTTCAAAAATATATTGCTGGTAATATTTTTTTAGAAAATATATATTGCTGGTAATATTTTTTTCCAAAAACTGTATTGTTGGTAATATATTTTCAAAAAAATTATTGCTGGTAATATTTTTTTTAATTCGTTGCTAGTAATATTTTTTCAAAAAAGTATTGCTGGTAATATTTTTTTCAAAAATGTATTTCTGGTAACATTATTTTTTCAAAAATGTATTGCTGGTAACATTTTTTTTTCAAAAATGTATTGCTGGTAATATTTTTTTAAATTCGTTGCCAGTAATATTTTTTCAAAAATTTATTGCTCGTAATATTTTTTTTTTTCAAAAATGTATTTCTGGTAACATTTTTTTTTCAAAAATGTATTGCTGGTAACATTTTTTTTTCAAAAATGTATTGCTGGTAATATTTTTTTCAAAAATTTATTGCTGGTAATATTTTTTTAAATTCGTTGCGAGTAATATTTTTTCAAAAAGTATTGCTGGTAATATTTTTTCTTCAAAACGGTATTGCTGGTAATATTTAAAAAAAATGTATTTCTGGTAATATGTTTTTCTTCAAAAATGTATTATTGGCAAAATTTCTTTCAAAAATGTATTGCTGGTAATATTTTTTTTTCAGAAATGTATTGCTGGTAATATTTTTTTTTCAAAAATGTATTGCTGCTAATATTTTTTCTTCAAAAATGTATTGCTGGTAATATTTTTTTCTTCAAAAATGTATTGCCGTTAATTTTTTTTCAAAAATGTATTACTAGTAATATTTATTCTTCAAAACTCTTGCTGGTAATAAACTTTTCTTTAAAAAATTTATTGCTGGTATTAAAACCTATATTTACACTTTGATATTTACACTTTGTCCACAGCTTGGGGGCTAACTATTTTCCCATATTTGGGACCCTAACAGGGGCTACCAACCCGAGACAGGTTGCACCTGGGAACACCAATTAAGAGGCAGTTCCATGTTCTTAAAAATCTTTTGAATGTAGTTTATCGTCTTACCCAGGACGCGCATGTAGTTTATTGTCTTACCCAGGGCGCGGATGTAGTTTATTGTCTTACCCAGGGCGCGGATGTAGTTTATTGTCTTGCCCAGGACGCTGCTTGGAAAGCGGCTGTTTATTTGTTTTATTTGCCACAACATTGTAATCAACATAATCCCCGGTGTGAGATGGGGTGTTGTTTATATGGCATCCTGATCAAATAATGCTATCTTTTTAAAGACTAATTAATAGATGTCCGATACAAAAACTTTCAGATGGATTTCATTGATTTATATCAAGGAGGTTGGTGTGTGGCTTCAGAGGTTTTCCCTGAACTTGGGTCTACTTGCGGGGATTTGAAAAAATCTTTCTTACTGGTTGTCGATAGTCACAGTACTGTTACTTATAATAATAATAATAAAAAAAAAAAAGCAAAGCATTGAAGCAAGTGGCTTGCAGTTCGAACGGTATCGGTAATTAATTTACTATTGTTTACCATAGCATTTTATTGGTATTAACCAGAATTAAAAAGAACTTTTTTGATAATAAATTTCTGGATTGTTTATTAATTGCTTTGTCTTAATTGTTATTGTAAGGAAGTGTATAGTGACTTTATTGTCACACACAAAAACACATATGATTTATATATATATATATATATATATATATATAGATATGTGTGTGTTTGTGTGTGTGTGTCTATCTATATGTATATGTGTATATATATATATATATATATATATATATATATATATATATATATATATATATATATATATATGCATACATATATATGTTAGCAAATATATGGATATACATCCGACAGTATGAAGAAAAATATACTGAAAAAACAAACAAAAATCCTAATATGCGATTATGCTGTTTCAATGTTTAATGTCAACGTCGGACGTTTCGGTCTAATAGACCATCTTCAGGACATATTCATAAAACATAATTAACATAGACCATATACAATGATCACGTCGTCGACACGTGGGCGATGTTGTGAAAACGTATTCCTAAAATTTGAGTATTTTGAATGAAAAACGCTGATAAAGATATTAACGTATCTGTCTTTGCAATTACCCCTTTCAGTAAAACTCTAGCTTGAGTGGTTCTTGGGCCTTATATAGTGTAATCGTGAATCACCAGATCCATCAGAGTCGTAGAGGCACCCATGTACGGCAGACGCAGTATATGGGTGCCACTATGGTGTTTCTTGGGCAAGAATACATGACACAGTGGATAAAGGCGTTAGTTAGATCCAGTGACAGGACAAAAAGAGTTCAATACTCGGTTAAGGTGGTGGAGAACTTGGAAAGGGGAATTAACAGGAGATAACTGATAACTGACATCCATTAGACAAGGCACGTGGAACTAGAACAGTCTACTCCAGCGTGCGAAATAAAGGGTTCAGTTCGACATTCCAATCACCTGAAGAAAGCCGGAGCGTAAAACGGCCGAAACGTTTTGATAAATATGGCGACAAAGATGAGGACAATAGTCCGAATAATGTAAATTAGGTATTAACGTCTTTTCAGAAATTTTGACTCAAGAAAAACAGATTATCAGTGGCTAAAATGTGAGAAATACTACGAACATTTGTAAATTTTACGGAAATAATCTATGTATGATTACAACAAAATATCATCCTTAAAATTTTGGACAAAAAGGCTAACAGATTTGTAAAAAAAAAACAACAAACAAAGACAAATATAAGCAGAGCAAAACCGAGCGTTAGCAGCAAGGGAGACTGTATTTACTTGCCCTGCCCACGATGGCAAAGATGACCCCAGATCATTTTTTAATATGCGATGTCCATATTCATACATATGAACCAAAGTCAAAAATTGTTAAATCCTCATGACCACTGAAACTCTAATAAAAGCAGAGTTAGGTGGTTAAGTTTAATTCAGTGAAATAAAAGAAAAATGCTTTAAGGTGGGTAATATTATCACATCCCGTCGGGTAAGCTTCCAGATGAGGGGGTGGGGTAAGGGAGCAAAGAATAATCTCTTAGGTTGCATTCCCTCCATTTTGAGTGTTATTATATCCATTATATAATAACATCTTATTTCACGGACGGAAAGGAATAGCTGAAAGAAAAGGAATTATAATCAAGCTTTTTTTCAGAGAGAGAGAGAGAGAGAGAGAGAGAGAGAGAGAGAGTTTTATACCGCTAAGTCTTGCACTAAATTATATTCATATATTTACATTTGCCCCACGCAGAGAAATTATTGCACGTGTATGCAACAACAAACACTGTGAAAAGTGATGGAAAGAGTCTTACTTGTAATAATTCCCAACGTGAATTTGTGATGACGGAGGATTCTTCTGTGTTTCCGAAGAAGCCGTATTTAGGATTCTCGGCGGAGATTCGAGTCGGCTGGAATTATATTCTACGGCATTAGCGAGGACACGTTCTTCAGTGAAGAAACGTCAAGTCATGTTTTTTTTTTCCAACATCAGGACTGTTAAATGGATGAGTTTCTATACTTGATGAAGATACATTACCAAAGGAAAACGACGCCATGGGCTTGTAAGCTGCCTAACTTGGCAATGGGGGTTGTCCACATGCATACATATGAGCCAAGGCCCCAAACTATCTATTCTTCATAACCACTGTCATACTAACGTTGGTATCCATCAACATTATCTGGGTGGTACTGATGCAGGCTTGGAATATCCAAGATGAACAAGCTTTCATAATTTCAAGCAGAAGAGAGCACTTGGATCTCAGCCTGAAGACCAGTATGAGGTAACACTCGAACCTCTCGATACCGAATGAGCACCAGATTGATATATCTATAAGCACAAAATAGTGGTTAATTGACTACCAAGCATCAGCGATCTCATATGAATTTAGCATGGTGAACATATACAGTTGAGAATACTATAAGACGTAAGCAACGATAAAGTTTTGAGAAAATGGAATCAAAACAACACCTATATGTAACCTCAGAAAGAAAGAGTGCTTGGAAAATTTAACACTTACAAGGTGTATTGAAGATAAAAATGAACTAGGGATGGCAGTGCATCAAACTACGCCATGAAATTGTGTAAATGACTGGAAGAATAGAGATTAGGGGGCGTAGCAAAAGTTTACTAAAAGCTGCAAAGGATAGGAAGATGTGGAGAGACATGATCGACCATTTTCTTCTCCAAACAGCCAATTATTTATAAAACAATACTTATTTAAAGGAGACACAATTTATTTAAAGTTTTTATTTCGTGTTGGTGTGATTCTCTTTTACAGCTTTCGTAAAGTCAACAAAGATGAAAAAAACCTGATGAACAGAACCTATATATAATCGTAACATCACCTCATCTCAGACTAAAGTTGAAATGTTTTGATAAAGAAAATATAGGTAAAATAGTCGGCTTTCTGTGCCGCTCCAGTAAGTAACAACTCATGCTATCCTTTACAAGAGTCAGATTAGGCCAAAAAATCAAAAAAAAAAAAAAAAAATGGAGGAGAGTTGTGATATTTGGGCGGGAGAGGTCCTGACCTGAATCTCTAGTCTCAAGAGACCCCAAAAGCGTCTTAGAACCATTGTGGATAACGAATTATTCTCCACCCTCCCACAGGCGGGATGTGGCAAGCTTGGCGTTGCTCTATCGTTACGTCCACGGAAAGAGCCCAGGCGAAATGCATTTCCTACTCCCACCGAAGCAAACATTCACGGAAAGAACTCACCATGCTACTTACATAGGATCAAACCACCCACATTCCCTCCGTATTCCATCGCTGAGAAGTAGGCTCCACTCGAACAGCTTCTTCCCGCAAACCACTGTTCTGTGGAAGCGACTCTCAAGACGATGTTTCCGCGATCACGACAATATTAACCTGTTCCAGGCCTCGGGTTAAACGTTATTTTCCTCTCCTATCCGCACAAATACACAAATTGCCTACCTCTACCTCGAGTGGCCTTCGAGCATTGTGCAACGTGAACCTTACTATAAAAAAGATAGAGAATTAATAAGTGACCGAATCAATTTATAATACTGATATCTCCTTATCTAAGTTTTTTTTTTTTGTTTAAAGAAGGCCTGATGTGGGGGCCGTCGTTGAAATGTTTTCATAAAGACAACATCGATAATGAAACGTGACTGACGGAATCAATGTATAATAGAAAGCATTCTTTAATTCTTACAAAACTCTAACGCGAAGAATGCGAACATTTTAGTTACTAAAATGTTGTGATAATGAGAAACAAAGATGAGGAAAAATACCTGAAAATACAGTGTCGTCTGGAAATTATGTCACCCTTTATTAAAAAGTAATGAGAACAATACAAGAACAAGTAATACAGTAATATAAAATACATGGATTGGATTCAGTTTATTCACGTTCATTGACGCTGTCACACATCGAGAAGGTCTGTATGAACACCATTGTCGTGTCAGTCATCTGAAATAGAAAATTATATTATGTAGGCGTGACAGGACGTTCGGACCACCCTGTATATTAACAGAGTAACTATTAGTTGGTTTTGTTTATTGGCATATCAACTTCTATGGGTCATTTAATCTAAATATTTTGAAAAATTTTATGGCTTCAATTAAATATAATTTGAACACTATTTTATACCTTCGGATAAATATACTTGTAATGCAATTGTATGACTTTAGCTACAGATAAATGTATTGTTGGTAAGTCGACAATAAAACGTATTGCAGGTCATTCTACTATAAGATGTAATGTTGGTAATTCTACCATAAAATTTAATATTGATAATTAATTCTACTATAAAATATATTCCAGGTCATTCTACTATAAAATATTTTGCACATAATTTTACCATAAAATGTATTGTTGGTAGTCTACTATAGAATGTATTGCAGGTAATTCTACTATAAAATGTATTGCTGGTAATTCTACTATAAGTTCTATTATTGGTAATTCTACTATAAAAAGTATTATTGGCAATTCTACTATAAAATGTATTATTGGTAATTCTACTATAAAATGTATTATTGGTAATTCTACTATAAAATGTATTGCTGGTAATTCTACTATAAAATGTATTATTGGTAATTCTACTATAAAATGTATTGCTGGTAATACTACTATAAAATGTATTATTGGTAATTCTACTATAAAATGTATTGCTGGTAATTCTACTATAAAATGTATTGCTGGTAATTCTACTATAAATTCTATTATTGGTAATTCTACTATAAAATGTATTATTGGTAATTCTACTATAAAATGTATTATTGGTAATTCTACTATAAAATGTATTATTGGTAATTCTACTATAAAATGTATTGCTGGTAATTCTACTATAAAATGTATTATTGGTAATTCTACTATAAAATGTATTGGTAATTGGTAAAAATGTCTACTATAAAATGTATTATTGGTAATTCTACTATAAAATGTATTGCTTGGTAATTCTACTATAAAATGTATTATTGGTAATTCTACTATAAAATGTATTGCTGGTAATTCTACTATAAAATGTATTATTGGTAATTCTACTATAAAATGTATTGCTGGTAATTCTACTATAAAATGTATTATTGGTAATTCTACTATAAAATGTGGTATTGCTTGGTAATTCTACTATAAAATGTATTATTGGTAATTCTACTATAAAATGTATTGCTGGTAATTCTACTATAAAATGTATTATTGGTAATTCTACTATAAAATGTATTGCTGGTAATTCTACTATAAAATGTATTATTGGTAATTCTACTATAAAATGTATTGTTGGTAATTCTACTATAAAATGTATTATTGGTAATTCTACTATAAAATGTATTGCTGGTAATTCTACTATAAAATGTATTATTGGTAATTCTACTATAAAATGTATTATTGGTAATTCTACTATAAAATGTATTGCTGGTAATTCTACTATAAAATGTATTGCTGGTAATTCTACTATAAAATGTATTATTGGTAATTCTACTATAAAATGTATTGTTGGTAATTCTACTATAAAATGTATTATTGGTAATTCTACTATAAAATGTATTATTGGTAATTCTACTATAAAATGTATTATTGGTAATTCTACTATAAAATGTATTGCTGGTAATTCTACTATAAAATGTATTATTGGTAATTCTACTATAAAATGTATTGCTGGTAATTCTACTATAAAATGTATTGGTGGTAATTCTACTATAAATGTATTATTACTATAAAATTCTACTATAAAAATGTATTATTGGTAATTCTACTATAAAATGTATTATTGGTAATTCTACTATAAAATGTATTATTGGTAATTCTACTATAAAATGTATTGCTGGTAATTCTACTATAAAATGTATTATTGGTAATTCTACTATAAAATGTATTATTGGTAATTCTACTATAAAATGTATTGCTGGTAATTCTACTATAAAATGTATTATTGGCTATAAAATGTTCTACTATAAAAATGTATTGTTGGTAATTCTACTATGAAATGTATTATTGGTAATTCTACTATAAAATGTATTATTGGTAATTCTACTATAAAATGTATTGTTGGTAATTCTACTATAAAATGTATTGCTGGTAATTCTACTATAAAATGTATTATTGGTAATTCTACTATAAAATGTATTATTGGTAATTCTACTATAAAATGTATTGTTGGTAATTCTACTATAAAAATGTATTATTGGTAATTCTACTATAAAATGTATTATTGGTAATTCTACTATAAAATGTATTGCTGGTAATTCTACTATAAAATGTATTGCTGGTAATTCTACTATAAAATGTATTATTGGTAATTCTACTATAAAATGTATTGTTGGTAATTCTACTATAAAATGTTTTATTTGTAATTCTACTATAAAATGTATTATTGGTAATTCTACTATAAAATGTATTGCTGGTAATTCTACTATAAAATGTATTATTGGTAATTCTACTATAAAATGTATTGCTGGTAATTCTACTATAAAATGTATTATTGGCAATTCTACTATAAAATGTATTATTGGTAATTCTACTATAAAATGTATTATTGGTAATTCTACTATAAAATGTATTATTGGTAATTCTACTATAAAATGTATTGCTGGTAATTCTACTATAAAATGTATTATTGGTAATTCTACTATAAAATGTATTGTTGGTAATTCTACTATAAAATGTATTATTGGTAATTCTACTATAAAATGTATTGCTGGTAATTCTACTATAAAATGTATTATTGGTAATTCTACTATAAAATGTATTATTGGTAATTCTACTATAAAATGTATTATTGGTAATTCTACTATAAAATGTATTATTGGTAATTCTACTATAAAATGTATTATTGGCAATTCTGCTATAAAATGTTGCTGGTAATTCTACTATAAAATGTATTATTGGTAATTCTACTATAAATATGTATTGTTGGTAATTCTACTATAAAATGTATTATTGGTAATTCTACTATAAAATGTATTGTTGGTAATTCTACTATAAAATGTATTATTGGTAATTCTACTATAAAATGTATTATTGGTAATTCTACTATAAAATGTATTGGGTAATTCTACTATAAAATGTATTATTAGTAATTCTACTATAAAATGTATTATTGGTAATTCTACTATAAAATGTATTATTGGTAATTCTACTATAAAATGCATTATGGGTAATTCTACTATAAATATGTATTGTTGGTAATTCTACTATAAAATGTATTCTATTAAAAATTCTACTATAAAATGTATTATTGGTAATTCTACTATAAAATGTATTATTGGTAATTCTACTATAAAATGTATTATTGGTAATTCTACTATAAAATGTATTATTGGTAATTCTACTATAAAATGTATTATTGGTAATTCTACTATAAATGTATTATTGGTAATTCTACTATAAAATGTATTATTGGTAATTCTACTATAAAATGTATTATTGGTAATTCTACTATAAAATGTATTATTGGTAATTCTACTATAAAATGTATTATTGGTAATTCTACTATAAAATGTATTATTGGTAATTCTACTATAAAATGTATTATTGGTAATTCTACTATAAAATGTATTATTGGTAATTCTACTATAAAATGTATTGCTGGTAATTCTACTATAAAATGTATTATTGGTCATTCTACTATAAAATGTATTGCTGGTAATTCTACTAAAAATGTATTATTGGTAATTCTACTATAAAATGTATTGCTGGTAATTCTACTATAAAATGTATTGCTGGTTATTTTGCTATAAACACGTATTGTTGGTATTTTTACTATAAACAAATATTGTTGGCAATTTTTATATGTACATAATGATTCGTTTTTGGTTGTGTGTTCGCTATTTAACCATAGATGGGTCCCTAACAGGTGTTACTGCCCCTTGATCATGATGTATCTGGGAACGACATCTTTTAAGAGGATGTTTCATGCTCCTCAGAATCTCTAACCACCCGATCAGAGGTCTTGCTGCCGGATGTAGTTTATCGTCTTACCCAGGAACAAAATCAAGCAAAATAAACACTTCCTGATTCCTAATTTACTGAATCCTTTTCAAAATTAGGAAATAGCAAATTTCTGAGAAAGAATTAATGGCGAAGTTGACGTTGGTAATTTGTTTGTACATCTTTCAACTGTTAGTCTACAAGAATTTCTAAAAGCTGCACTTAATGATAATTGTATTTTAAAGTTATCTCATGGTCAACAAATTTTATCCAAATATTTTTAATAGCACCAGGACGAAAGGTCCTCTAACTACATCTTTAAACTCGAGACATTTTCTTCTTCTATTTGCCGTGTCCAGTAAGAACGTAAATGGTCACAGCCCGCCACAATATCTGTCTATATTTCTGAGATGAGGTATTATGTACACTATTTACATTATTCGGACTATTGTCCTCATCTTTGTCGCCATATTTATCACAACGTTTCGGCCTTTCAGTACCTGTCTATATTTCTGGGATGAGGTATTATGTACACTATTTACATTATTCGGACTATTGTCCCCATCTTTGTCGCCATATTTATTACAACGTTTCGGCCTTTCAGTATCTGTCTATATTTCTGAGATGAGGTATTATGTACACTATTTACATTATTCGGACTATTGTCCCATCTTTGTCGCCATATTTATTACAACGTTTCGGCCTTTCAGTATCTGTCTATATTTCTGAGATGAGGTATTTTATTATTCGGACTACACTATTTTACATTATTCGGACTATTGTTCCCATCTTTGTCGCCATATTTATTACAACGTTTATCTGTCTATATTTCTGAGATGAGGTATTATGCCTTTTTACATTATTCGGACTATCGCCATGTTTCTATATTTCTGAGATGAGGTATTATGTACACTATTTACATTATTCGGACTATTGTCCCCATCTTTGTCGCCATATTTATTTATTCGGACTATTGTCCCCATCTTTGTCGCAAACGTTTCGGCCTTTCAGTATCTGTCTATTTCGGCCTTTCAGTATCTGTCTATATTTCTGGGATGAGGTATTATGTACACTATTTACATTATTCGGACTATTGTCCTCATCTTTGTCGCCATATTTATTACAACGTTTCGGCCTTTCAGTATCAGTCTATATTTCTGAGATTTATTATGTACTGAGATGTATTTATTACAACGGTTTTCATATCTGTCTATGGATGACACTATTTACATTATTCGGACTATTGTCCTCATCTTTGTCGCCATATTTATTACAACGTTTCGGCCTTTCAGTATCTGTCTATATTTCTGAGATGAGATATTATGTACACTATTTACATTATTATGACTATTGTCCATATTTATTACAACGTTTCGGCCTTTGTCGTCGAGATGAGATTTATTACAACATTTCGTCCACATTTTGTACGCAACATTTCTTGTACGCTTTTTCCGGTGGTTGGAATGTCGAACTGAACCCTTTATTTCGCTAACTGGGGTAGACTGTTCTGGACACATGGCACAGTGGATAAAAGGCGTTAGTTAGATCTAGTGACAGGACCCAAAGAGTGAGAGTTCAATACCAGGTTAAGGCGGTGGAGAACTTAGAGAGGGGAATTAACAGGAGATAACTGATAACTGACATCCAGCTCGTCAGGTATGTCACGCGCTACTTCCCCTTGTCTCTCTTTCCCTCTATTCGACCCGTGAGTATCAGATTCTCCAGGCCCTCTTTCCTCATTATGTGTCCCAGAAACTTCAGCTGCCTCTTTCTGATGCTAAGTATAAGCCTTCTTCTTATTTGTAACCTATATAAGACGCCACTGTTTCTCACGTGCTCGGTCCATGATATCCTCAGCGTCCTTCTGTAGAACCACATCTCCGTCGCCTCGAGTCACTTCCTCATCCTTGAGGAAATCGTCCAACATTCGCTGCCGTAAAGAAGAACAGATGTCACGTAGCAGGTCAGTATTCTTTTCTTTCTTACCGAAGAAATCCCGCTGTCTTGCAATACTCCGCTCAGCTTTTGTAATGTCTCCTTGGCCATCCCAGTACGTTTACGGATCTCAGTGTCTCACTTAGCGTCTCCTGTCAAGATGCTTCCCAGATATTTAAACTTCTACGTTTCCTTGTTTCTAGTGTTCCCGGCCTGTAAATCGCATTTCGGGCTGTTTCCCTTACTGATGGCCATGCATTCTGTCTTTTTGTTCTTTAATGTTATAACAACTTATAAAAAAAAACGACAGAAATATGACAATGCTTCATCTATGAAATTTAGATGACTTAATACTACTATATCTATTACTACAAGGTAAAAATAAGCAACAAAATTAAGATGAAAGATAAACTAGTTAAAAAAATATTTATTCATAATGGCAATTCTTTACATAAGAAATTCAAACAAGTTACGTCTATTATATCTGTTGCTCCTAGATATATGTATTTTTGTGCGTCCACGTCGCTACCCAATGGGACACCAAGTCCGTATAAAGTTGGTGTAATGGTAATATCATGGAAAAATTGCTCAAACTCCCTCGGTATTGTCTTCTTTTTGGAGACGCTTCAGTCACCGGTTAATGACCCCGGCCCCTCCCGAAGGAAAGATAATGCCTAAGAAGATGACCCCCTGTTGTTTAATATTATTTTGAAACTACCCAGCCAAAGCTAGACATAAATAAGCAACAAAAATAAGATGGATGTCAAACTAATCAAAAATTAATAATAATGACACTTCTTCGTCTAAGTAATTCAGACAGCTTAAGACTGCCATATTTACTAATTTAAATAATTTTCTAATTTAATGATCAAAATGTTCATGGCGTAAAAAAAAACTGATAATGAAGATTATATCTATCTGATTTAAATGTGAATGATCTCGGCCTTTTCATGCCATAATCAATAAGGTTTCTTTTCATATCAATAACGGACTAAACCTATCAGCCAGTTTACAAGTAAGAGGGATAGTAATTAGTTGAAGTGATGGTGGGAGGGGGTTAAGACGACTTGAGACGATTTTTTGTGAAAGTGCAGTTGGTGTAATGGATAGCGGTACGAAACCAGAGAACTGAGATCGAATTCCAGTCGTGTTCCTTATATTCACTTACGTAGAAAATTATGAATCCATCACTTCTTCCCTGCTCTGGGTTAAATAACTAGAAAGTGATGATGTCTTAATGCAATATATCACGCTCAAAAATAATAGTCTTACTGTGCAACATGTGTACAATATAAGTTTTGTCTAAAAAAAAGAAATAGATAATAATAATAGTAATAATATATATATATATATATATATATATAATATATATATATATATATATATATATATATATATATATATATATATATATATATCATAAATAATAATAATAATAATAGTCAGAATAAGATTGTTATAATGGTTGTCAACATTATAACCATCTTATTCTTTCACTACAATTGTGCCAAAAAGGTTTCGTCAGAAATGGATCTCGCTCATTTTTGTCAAGGTTGTTAATATTATATAAGTCTTATTCTAACTTTTTGTTGTAGCATACCTACGGACGATAATGGGTATGGCCTCGTGCACACAAATACGGTAGAAAATACTGTATGTTGGTCTGCAGTTGGAGATTCGTTGTGGAATTCACTTGACTTACTTCTAGCAATAGACTACTTCTTCTACGCGCCGCTGGCGAATCTTATATGCGTTGTTCTTGTCTCAAGTATTATCGCTCATTACTAACTTTCATCTGATTTTTGCATTCAATAAACTTCCCTAAGTTACAACAAGAACCCACTATTAATATCCTTGACGGCATCTTTGTGATATATATTGAGAAAGACTCAGTATTAAAATGAAGTAGGCTGATTTGCACCTTCAACTGTATTTTCAGAAATGTAAGATTCTAACACTCATGTATTAAAAATACCTGTACACACACAGACACACACACACATGCAACCTAAGTGAATGTCATCTACTTACCTGCCGTCAGTTGTGAGAAGAGTGTTAGACAAGTAGAAGGAATGGGTAGTGTAAGCTTATTAACTGTTACTCCATAGGCTACCCCAAGAGCATTAATACCTTTGTATGGTGTTTCTCCCGTCAAACTTAGCATAACTACGGACAATAATGGGTATGTCCCCATTGCCATAAATACAGTAGTAAATACTGTATGTTGGTCTGCAGTTGGAGATTCATTGTGCAATTCACTCGACTCACTTCTAGCAGTTGACTACTTCTACGCGCCGCTGGCGAATCTTATATGTGTTGTTCTTGTCCTAAGTATTATCGTTCATTACCAACCTTCGTGTGATTATTCTATTCAGTAACCTTCCTTCGGTTACAACACTTTTGCCATAAATTTTGGCAGTAAATAGCATACAAATTGTTGATAAGTTATAAATAATTCAATAAATCAAGAATCCTAGAAATTCAGAAAGAAATGAATTCATCTTTATATGGTAAAGAAAGAAAAAACAAATATTAATCAAAGATTTAGTAAAAAACTAAATAAATAACATTAAATGTTATAAGATTATAAATTCTTCAGATTTTTACGAGTATTTGTAATTGGGCACAGGACATCCTTATAAATTTGATTAATGAACATTATTATTAATGTAACCAATGCCGGTTACTACAACGATTTGTCATATAATGTCTGCCCTTTTATACAGCCTTTGAGTAGAAAGTTCTTTCTTACAACAGAACTTTAGTCTGTCTCTATTAATTACTATTCAGCTATAGAAATTGTATTGAATGGGATAATTTTATATTGAACTGGAGGAGATATTCATGTCGGTCGCCTCTTCTTACATTTAACTCAGTAACAGCAACTAATATTCAACAGTGTACCGGTTTCAAAATGTATTTACTACTTCCTAAATTAATTCTTATATTCTACAAGACACACACGAAACAGTAATTAATGTTTTACTTGAAAAAGATGGAATGTTTCTGGGGCATGCAAAATGCTCCGTTTCTGGCAAAGCCTTTTCGTCTCTTTTTTTTTTTTTGTACACTTGTATCGACGGTCACATTAAGATTGTTATAATATTAACAAACTTAACAAAAATGACTGGGACCTCGTTCTGACAAAACTATTTTGCCCCCTTGTGTCAGAAATCATAATAATAATATAAAAAAGCCTGGCAAATCAGTCAGTATAAATAGGCTACATTTTAATACTTACTTCCTATTTAGTGAAACGAGTCGTTAGAATGTTTGTTTTCTGACCATAAGACCCGGGTTCGAATCTCACCATAGTCGATTTGTTAGGAAAGAGACTTACTGATGTTCTCGGGACAGTTCCAGCGTGCGTCACTTTTGGAAAGTGCCTGAAAACGATACCACGAGTTGACCCAAGTCTTGCGAGTGAAATTAGGTAGCCGTCGTTAGCTGTGCTAGCACGAAGTCACAAGTCATCGTGGCCGAGAGTTTGAGTGTGCTGGTGTTGTTCACATTGTTGATCATTCTAAATAACACGCTCTCTCTCCCAGAAATTGTAACTAAGGTCTGCTCAGCATAGTTGCAATATAAACCACAGGTTGGCTCTGATGCTGTTGAACACACACAAATATGCCTGAACGTGAATCTGCAGTAGGGATTGGCTATCCGCCCTAGTAGAGAGATATCCTTGAATACGAGTGGCCAGCTATTATTATTATTATTATTATTATCAAAAGGGAACATTTTTTCTATTTAAATAGGATTATGTTGACATGCAAAATAGCTAAACTCCATTTCTGACAATTTTTTTTATTTTGTACACCTGGGGCAACACTACGAATAAGACTGCTATAATATTGACCAGCTTGACAAATTATAACTGGTAACTATAAATATATAAAATTCATTATATATTTACTTTAGATTTACAATTAAATTATTTGAAATACTTTCATTTACACTTAGAACCATTTTCATTATATTTAGAACCCGAAGTTATCCCTTCTTCTAACAAAGAGAATGCTGCTTAGACTTGATATAAATAGACTCAAGAATGATCAGATGTTAATCTGAATGCACTCTGCTGATTATGGTGTAAAATAATCACTGGTAAATAAATCGAATTATCTTACACGAAACAGCCTTTCTTTTTCCTGTGTCTGTTGCTGATCTGGTTATCCTTCAGGGAATTTCGAACTGAACCATTCACAGGAGACAAAAAATAATAATCTAAGATATTCAGACAACTTAAGACTACTACATCTATTACTGCGTTTTCGAACGCCTCGCGCTGTGTATTGTTCAATAATGATGTGGAATTGGACGAATTCTTTGAATTAAGGCCGGGAGATTTTCTATCTCCGTGGCACCGAGAAAAGGAGGAAGTCGAACACAGCAACGGAGAGTTTATTATTGATTAAATTGTTGTAGTTTTTTTTTGTCTTGTTTAACATAAATTAAAAAAAAATGCTCATGAATTATTCCTGGACCCAATATTTAGTGTTAAAAATTCGACAGTGGAAGGGATTCTGAAGTACCAAAAGAATTTCGAATTTTACATTTCCGCATTGATTCCTTATTTTCTCGACGTCACAGAATAAAAAAAAAAACAACACCTCAAAATAGATGAGATATGTAATGCTGTAAAACATTCATCAGCGGTCTGTCGTACAAGTGAATGAATCAAAACCTGCTTCTTGAGAACACAAGATCTACCGTTCTGTGTTTTTTTTTTTTTTATTCTTTTTTACTTAATAATTTTTCACAGCAGGGCTTTAATAGTTAAGAAAATTTCAGAGGCTATGTTGTGCCTCCTGTCAAACCAATTCTTTAAAATGTGTCCAGAATGTCACAAAATCGAAAAGACAGCGTAAATGAAATGATTGATTACGGAGACCTGACCAGAACGTTCTGGCTTACAAATCTGTTTTCCCTGACATCTCTATAATAATAAAAAAAAAAAAATAGTAAACTAAATTTGCCAGTTTCCAAAGATGAGAGGTGAGAAATGCCTTGTGGGTTTTTATATATGTATCCAAGGGAGAAAAAAAAAATGAATTGACATTCTTTGAAGATTCGGTTATTTATATATATATATATATATATATATATATATATATATATATATATATAAAAGACACCAATATTTTAAAAAGAAATTTATAGACAGCATCTATCTTATCCTTTGTGCTTTTCCCTACAGGACATAAAGGATCATGGTCCTCCCTAACTCCCTCGTCTTTTTACCTCTTAATAGGATTTGACTTTTTGCTATTTCAGTCGATGTTCTGAAAATCATTTACACATGATTGTTCTTTTATATGTCGTATCTCTACAAGACATAGGTTATAATGTACCTCCGCAGTTTCGTTTTCTATGTATATCTTATTACAGGTTGTCTTATCGCTGCTTTTCCTAATCCTTGATCTGCTAAACATTTACACAAGCTTGTTTTTGTTGTTGTTCTATCTCCTGTGCTCCGTCGGGACGTGGGCGATCATTGCTCGCCACAGCATTCTGTCTTTGGTAGTTCTTAGAAAAGAATGTATTTTTGCTATTTGTATTATTCCCTGTTCTGTCAACCTTTTACACAAGCTCTTCTGTTACGTTGCTCGGGGCATTCCTCTGACCCTCTTGCCATTGTCGTGTGAGTGTCAATTTCTCCAAGCTCCCTTTTCTCGTTATGTAGAAATTTCAATAGTCTCTTTCTAATTATAAGTATACTGTTGTGGATTCTGGGATGAAATCCGGTCTCAAATGAATGTCAAACGCAGGAATGAAATATAGCAAATAAATGTATTGACGTAATATTAAGTTGTCCTAAAAGTTCGTAAACACTTGCAAAAAATTGAAATTTTACTCGTCAAGTAATAACAGAACCAACAAAAAGTATTCCTCCAAAAAAAAGACCATCATGTGTTTACGAACTTTTGGGACAACCTAATAGTACAATTGGTAATACGGTTAGTAGATCCAGAAATGCGGTTAGTAGCAATAATAATATATATATACAGTCTGGGAAATTCAGTATCGAAGTATGACTTCCTTCTGAGTCTACGTGCTCGCAACTGTGACTCCTACAAAGCGGTTACCTCACACTATCACTCTCTCACTCTATCAGTGTATCTCTCTTACTCTCGGGTATTCACCGGCAGCAGTACAAGTACACACCGGGCGAGTCCACTTGTATGAAAAAGGGGTGGGGCCCTTAATATATATATACCCTTTTCGTTTCTATTTTATGGCCAGTTCCAGTTAAGAACACTGATACAAATTGTTCTTGACTGACTTTAATGTCACTAAATAAATATATATATATATATATATATATATATATATATGTATGTGTGTGTGTGTGTGTGTGTATATATATATATATATATATATATATATATATATATATATATATATATATATATAGGCATGTGCTGCTGAAAACTACGGTTTTTTTCCTTTGATTGATTTTTTTTCAGCTTTTTCTTGCTGTCTCACAAGTTTTTCGGTATTTGGGTCTAATTTGTTGAAAATGGACCCTAGACTATGTTTTTGGGCAAGCGCCTTCGGCTACCGACAACCGTCTTCATGGCGTTTTTTTTTTTGGTATTAAAAGATTTTCCTCATGGCGTATGTTTTGTTTGAAAAACATAAGAATGCAATGTAACATGTATCGTTATATATATATATATATATATATATATATATATATATATATATATATATATAGAGAGAGAGAGAGAGAGAGAGAGATAGATAGATAGATAGATAGATAGATAGATATCCAGGCATGTGCTGTTGAAAACTACGTGATTTTTCCGTTTGATGATTTTTTTTAGCTTTTACTTGCTGTCCCGCAACTTTTTCGGTATTTGGGTCTAAGTCGTTGAAAATTGACCCTAGACGATGTTATTTTGCCGAGTGCTTTCGGCTATCTTCAACCTTCCTCATGGCGTATGTTTTGGTATGAAAAGATTTTCCTCATGGCGTATGTTTTGGTTTGAAAAAACGTAAGTTGTTCTTGACTGAATGCAATGTAACATGTATCGTCATATATATATATATATATATATATATATATAGATAGATAGATAGATAGATATCCAGGCATTCGCTGTTGAAAACTACGGGATTTTTCCGTTTGATGATTTTCTTCAGCTTTCTCCCATGTTTTTTTTTTGTATTTGGGTCTAAGTTGTTGAAATAGGACCCTAGAAGATGTTTCTTTTTTTTTCGATCACGTTCGGCTATCGTCAACCGCCTTCATGGCGTTTTTTGGCGTATGTTTAGGGTTTGAAAAGATGTCGGTTATTGTTTTAGTTTTTTACATTATATTAGACGATATTTAAAACAAAAACATCAAGAAATCGCAAGAAATTACAATAGTTATGGACGACCTAAATATGTGAGTAGGCGAAATAGTTGCCAAAATCGGTCTAGGAACTCATAATGAACGCGGGGGAAAATGAGTCCAATGGTGCACGGTGATTGATCATCTAGAAGTCATCACCTGGTTTCAAGAACACCTGTGATAAATATGAACATGGAGAAGCCCGGGAAGAGAAACAAAACCCAAATCGACTATATAACTCTCAAGAAGAGATTCAGAAACGCGTTCTTACTCTGCAAAATATACCCAAGTCAGCACCCAAATTGCATTACGTCAAATTACTGATTTCCCCGAGTGTCAAGGGGAAATATATGGACAAAATGAGAATGGAAACACGAAAGTGGGGACAGATTAATTGACCTCAGCAAAGGAGATCGTTGCAAGGAAAAAATAGATCTAAAAAAGAGTGGATGCCAGATGAGATTCTCGACATGATGTAAACGGCACAGAATATAGGACTCTGCACAAATAAATTAGGAAGAAACGCAGGCGGACTTAAGAAGAACAGCTCAACGAAAAAGGCACAGAAATAGAAAGAAACATTATAACGGATAAATCATATATATATAAAAGATAAGAGAACCAGCAGAAGGAAATACATGATTATCAGCAGGATGCATACAATCCAAGGACGGGACACTGGTATTAAAAACAGACAATACACCGAAATAACGAAGGACCAAAAATATTGATTTCTGTAATGGAATCAGCAATGGCCAAATTGAACAGAAAAAAAGAATCAGGACCAGACTAAATTGTAAGTGAGATACTAACATCCTTAGACGGTTTCGGCATTGACAAGATTGCAAACTAAATAAATGGAATATACAACAATGAATTTTAAGTGAGATACTAACATCCTTAGACGGTTTCGGCATTGACAAGATTGCAAAACTAAATAAATGGAATATACAACAATGAATTTTAAGTGAGATACTAACATCCTTAGACGGTTTCGGCATTGACAAGATTGCAAACTAAATAAATGGAATATACAACAATGAATTTTAAGTGAGATACTAACATCCTTAGACGGTTTCGGCATTGACAAGATTGCAAACTAAATAAATGGAATATACAACAATGAATTTTAAGTGAGATACTAACATCCTTAGACGGTTTCGGCATTGACAAGATTGCAAACTAAATAAATGGAATATACAACAATGAATTTTAAGTGAGATACTAACATCCTTAGACGGTTTCGGCATTGACAAGATTGCAAACTAAATAAATGGAATATACAACAATGAATTTTAAGTGAGATACTAACATCCTTAGACGGTTTCGGCATTGACAAGATTGCAAACTAAATAAATGGAATATACAACAATGAATTTTAAGTGAGATACTAACATCCTTAGACGGTTTCGGCATTGACAAGATTGCAAACTAAATAAATGGAATATACAACAATGAATTTTAAGTGAGATACTAACATCCTTAGACGGTTTCGGCATTGACAAGATTGCAAACTAAATAAATGGAATATACAACAATGAATTTTAAGTGAGATACTAACATCCTTAGACGGTTTCGGCATTGACAAGATTGCAAACTAAATAAATGGAATATACAACAATGAATTTTAAGTGAGATACTAACATCCTTAGACGGTTTCGGCATTGACAAGATTGCAAACTAAATAAATGGAATATACAACAATGAATTTTAAGTGAGATACTAACATCCTTAGACGGTTTCGGCATTGACAAGATTGCAAACTAAATAAATGGAATATACAACAATGAATTTTAAGTGAGATACTAACATCCTTAGACGGTTTCGGCATTGACAAGATTGCAAACTAAATAAATGGAATATACAACAATGAATTTTAAGTGAGATACTAACATCCTTAGACGGTTTCGGCATTGACAAGATTGCAAACTAAATAAATGGAATATACAACAATGAATTTTAAGTGAGATACTAACATCCTTAGACGGTTTCGGCATTGACAAGATTGCAAAATAAATAAATGGAATATACAATCAGTGGTGAAATAAACCGGAAATGGAATATACAACAGTAAAATACATTTTCATAGTCCTGACTAAGAAACCAGGTGTAAACGAATCTGAAATTCATCGGATAATCAGCCTAATGTGCCACGAGAAAATTTATTATCTGAATTCTGACCAATACAGCGCGCTTCAGAATCAGACTAGAAATAGATCAAGAAAAGTGCAGATTTGTTAAAGACACTGGAACAAGGAATACAATATTTATTGTTAGAATAGTGTTAGAAAGATAAGTACAAATGCGGAAGGATGTGTACCTTTTTATGGATTAGGAAAAGGTCTTCGATAAAGTATGTCACAAAGATCTGTTGGAACTGCTCAGCATCCTTGCCATATGTGGGAAGGATATTAGAATAATCCAGAACCTATACTGGCAGCAAACCGTTTGCATACGGATAGGAAATGATTTCAGTGCATATACAAAACAAAAACAGTGTAAGACAAGGATGCACCATCTTACCAGACCTTCTCACTCTGGCCATTCTGAGAAAATTATGAGAACAAGTAGAATTTATTATTCGCGGGCAAAATCTTAACAGTTTTCCGGTCATGTGAGTGTCAAATTCTCCGAGCTCTCTTTAAAAATTCTTTTTTTTTTTGTCAAATTTTTCTTTTTTCCACAAGTTTCTACCGATAAGCTGTTGATAGCTAATCCAATCACGTTTGATCTCATTTGAATGAACAGGGCCTACTTGGCATTTTCTACGGTCTTTTCAACAGGAGACAGGTTTGCCTATCGCCCGGTACACACACCTTTCCCGTCTTTTGAACAGAAGTAGAAGATTATCCCTTTCTTGCTGTTTACGATTGGTTTTCCGGTTCCTTCTAAAGTCTACTTCAACACTGAACTGCTAACGTCTCCATCTAAACTCTGAACTTTTATTCACTATTTATTTTTCCTCATTAGGAGTAGATGTATTCGGGCATTGTCCGGTTCACACTCCTCCCCGGTCATTGGAACAGTAGCAGTGTTTTATATACGTTATTTTTTTTGTATTTAGGATTGCGTTTCCGATTTCTTTTAAAGTCTTATTCTCTTTCACTCGCAGTAACCTCTTGCGTCTTAGTCGCATTATTACCTTGCTTGGTATGTATTGATTAAAAAACAGAAGCCTCTTATATAGCAGACTCGCCCGAGAGCTTTATCTATTTTTCTTGGCAACATAACCTCTGAAAGAATAAAAGCCAGCGGATATGAATGGATGCGTGTTACTTAAGGACACACCGACAGCATTCTGCTTTGCAAAGAGTCAATGTTTTCACAAGAACATATATTAATTAAAGACTAATTAAATCCGGTAAAAGTAAACAAAGGAATGTTGTTCTTTATCTCCAGGAAAAATATATGAAACGCCGTAAGGGAAAAAAACTGGTAATTGAACGGTGAATTGAAAAAGACTGATGTACGACGTGGGAAGGGGTCAAAGGGGTTGACACTCTGATAAATAAGAAAACAAAGTTTACCGAAAAGACGGGAGAGTGTGAGATTGTCAAGGGTTTCTTTCAGTTGTTGAATATTTGAATATTGGTAGGGTTAGCCCCTTTTTCAGACAACTGTTTATGGATAGAGACAAAGAAGTTGTTAGATCTATCTATCTATCTATCTATCTATCTATCTATCTATCTATCACCGCCTGTTTACTATCTATCTATCTATCTATCTATCTATCTATCTATCTATCTATCTATCTATCACCGCCTGTTTACTATCTATCTATCTATCACCGACTGTTTACGATCTATCTATCTATCTATCTATCTATCTATCTATCTATCTATCTATCACCGCCTGTTTACTATCTATCTATCTATCTATCTATCTATCTATCACCGCCTGTTTACTATCTATCTATCTATCTATCTATCTATCTATCTATCTATCTATCTATCTATCTATCACCGACTGTTTACGATCTATCTATCTATCTATCTATCTATCTATCTATCTATCTATCTATCTATCTATCACTGACTGTTTACTATCTATCTATCTATCTATCTATCTATCTATGACAGTCTGTTCATCAATCTATCTAGCTATCCATATAATATATATATATATATATATATATGTGTGTGTGTGTGTGTGTGTGTGTGTTCAAATCCCTTTTTCTTTTCTCTATCTATCTATCTATCTATCTATCTATCTATCTAAATATCACAGTATGTTCATCAATCTATCTACCTATCCATATTTACTATCTATCTATCTATCTATCTATGACAGTCTGTTCATCAATCTATCTAGCTATCCATATAATATATATATATATATATGTGTGTGTGTGTGTGTGTGTGTGTTCAAATCCCTTTCTCTTTCTATCTATCTATCTATCTATCTATCTATCTATCTATCTATCTATCTAAATATCACAGTATGTTCATCAATCTATCTACCTATCCATATTTACTATCTATCTATCTATCTATCTATCTATGACAGTCTGTTCATCAATCTATCTAGCTATCCATATAATATATATATATATATATATATATATGAATTATTCATACAAAACTAATGCAAAGGTTAATGATTTAAATGTATTGTATCCATCTTGCAAACGATTCAAATAATGGTTTTGAACCTCTAAATCCGTTATGAGTTTGATCCTTGTTTTTTAAATTTCTGCCGTATACCAAATATTTTTTATGAACTTTCGTTTTACTGGTCCTTTTTTACGTCATATAATAACTATATTGTTCTTGGTTTTGTCTCACTTATTAACCAAAAAACCAGTAAAAACATTTGTTCATTACCATATTTGGTATAGACGCAGACATTTTTTAAAAAAAAATACAAAATCAAACTTGGTTTTTTGACGCGTTCAAAAACCAATAACTCATTTTTAATAGCATTTTGATACAATACACAT